>CAEGAE010028891.1:0-79652 GCA_903067095.1 Girardinus metallicus | reverse complement strand
TACAAAAGGTGAGTCTATATTTTATTAGTTTATATGTGCAATCTTAGTCTTTTATGTATGCATGTGAGAAAAAAAAATTTGTGTGTGTGTGTGATATTTTAATAGTATATATGTGAAATTTTAATATTTTGTGTGTGTGAGAGAGAGAAAAATTGTATGCATGTGTGATATTTTAGTAGTGTGTATGCAAATTTTTTGTATTTTGTGTGTGTGTGAGAGAAAAATTGTAAATGGGTGTGACATTTTAATAGTATATATGTGCAATTTAAATATTTTGTGTGTGTGCATTAGTTTTTAGTAGTGTGTGAGAGACAAAACATAGTTTTTGTCCTAAACGGCCCCTCATATGTGGATGTAACTCTACAAAACGTAGGACACGCTGAGACAAAGTCACATCGATACTCACCACACTGATGAGTTGGGCCAACGACACCATCAGCTGCACGGTAACCAGCTCAGAACCATTAGTGGCGGGTCGGATCAGCTTGTTGTAATGTGCCGGGTTTAGGAGATGCTCCACCAGCCGCTCCTCTGTGTCTGCCCCGAGGCCAACTGCAACGAGAGCACGCCATCGTCATCAAAGAAAGTTGCACCCATCTGTGTCTCTCCCCCAGCGCTTTCCTTTTCCAAGATATTTCTCATGCTGGAATACGTTACAACCACGCGGAGCAGAAAATCAGCTGTGCTGCCGAGTTTCTCTGTTTAGCCCATGCTCTCGCTGCCAGCATTCGGAGCTTCATGGCTGCACATGTTCACTGAGAGAGCAAAGATTTTAGCGTGGCGTTACGGATCGCTGCCAGCTCGAGCGTGTCGGCACGGCTCGGTGGAGACTTCTTACAAGATCTGACATCATAAGAATGAGTCAACCAGTCTGTCTCTATCGCTGTCCATCCTGTCTCTGCCGCTCTCCTAGCTGCCTCGACTCTGTCTCGACCGATTCCTGTACGGTGGTGAACGTCTCCCCAACTGCCAACTCTGGTTTAGTTTTGGGATTGTTTTTTTCACTCCGTCCTTCCCTTCTGTCTGCCATCCCTCCATTTGACTGCGAGCGGTCAAATTTAAACAGAGCTGTCAGATAAACACTCACAAATGATGAGTTGTTTTTTTTTTTGAGTCAGGACACAATGAATAGGAGGAACAACTGTTGTGTCTTTCCTTCTTCCATGATTCTGTCCTTTTTTTCGCTCCCTGCTTGTTTGGCATCTGCTCACTGCACATTACCTCACACGTTCCCATCGAAGATAAACACAGGCTGCTTGCTGTGAACTCAGCATATTCACACATGCTCTTTTCCAGACTACTAAGAGTGCAAAGTACAGATGGCAAAATGCTATCTGCAAAGGCTTCTAGGGTTGGATGCTTTTATTTTTGATGTTTTTTTATTATTAGCTTTATTATTTCTCATTTCTTTCATTTGGTAGGGATAAGTATATACATTTTATATGTAGCAGACTTGGCAAATTTGCAATGACGATCCCTAGAAGGGCCTTCGCATAAATAGTTAAAACACACAATGCTTCATATTTTAATGCTTTCATTGTTGTATAACTTACTTTATCCTCTTTGTTTTATTTAGAATCTGCTGCGGTTACAAGTGGCTATCAGTTATTAATCAAAAAATGACATGTAAATGTAGGTAAATAGCATTTTCATGCAAAAATAATGAGGTAATGATTAGTCTGACTGCGGTGGACTTTAGGTAATACACTGACTACTTTGATGTTCGCCGCACAAGTCAAATTTAAATTAAATCAGACATTATTTGTAAAACACTTATCGTTGGAATGACGAGTGTATATGCAAACGTTAGATTAAGACTGTTGACCAGATAAAAAAACAACAAAAACAAAACATCAAATACATAAACTTTACATGATGTAGAATTGAAGAAAATGCATGAAAATAAGTGAAGCAAACGAAAATATGTCAAGTAGACGGCAGTGAACAAAGGAAAATTAACCATGCAAACCAGATGAGCAAACGGACAACTTGAGATAAACTTAAATGAACTAAAACACAGAAACCCAAACTAAAACCTCCAGATCGTCACCCTGTCCTCCTCCTCTGTCTCCCTGCCCTCCCCTGCTGTACTCCTGTGTTCACTGAGCAGGAATGATGGCCTCTGTTTGTAGATCAATGACGACTCTCTTCATTCTCCGCCAACATGCAACTCCTCCCTCTCTCCTTTCTCTCTCTACTGTGTATTTTTTTTACTCCTAATCTTTCTATCACTGGAGTCGGCCCACATCTTGATCTCTCACGGAGCTGAAAGTCTCCCTCCCCGCCTTCCCTTCATGCCATCTCCATCTCGCTGTCAGTGACAGCCGCTGTCCTTTTATTAGCGCTTCCTTCAGTGATCCACTGTCATCAATACACCTCCTGTCAGTAGCTGCGTGTAGCACTCGCGTTGCTTATTGTGCATGAATGTCGGCTAGGCTCTTTTATATGAGCCTGTTTGTCTGCATATGATCAGGGGGGAAATAAGCATGACTGTCTGTGTCTGTACTATATGAGTTATGTATATTACTCCCAGAAGCTCAAGGCAATAACTTAAAAGAATGAGAGACAGGAAGCAAATGCAGTTCACTTAAACAAAGATGGAAGCAGAGCAGTTCACAGCTCATATTTGCTAAAGGTAGTGTTGTCCTCAATGTGGAGCAGTAAGATTTATATTCATACTTAATATAATTCAGGGAAAAACATGTGTTGTGTTGAACATTATGGAAGGATGTGCGTGATACTAATAGTTTTATAAATGCCAGCAAAAAGATTTTCATGGAGTAAGAACAAAAAAATAATCTGTTTGTTATTGTATGCTAGCTTTAGTTTGTTTGAAATAGATTTTAGCGATGGAGAATATAAAAATCAAAGTTTAAATCACAGTTCAGTTTCAAAGTGTTGAGGTGAAACGCCAGAGTCAGCAAGATGATTTTTTGTATTTATTTTTTTTAAAAAGCAGATGTACCCAGTGATGAAAAACCTGCTCAGTATTATGAAAAAGTATTTCCATCCTTACAGATTTACTTTTTTGAGATACTTTAATGGTTCCGATCATCAAACAAATTACAATCAGATGTGATAATTTGAGCATAAAATTTTGTTTTTTAAATAATAGGTTTATTTACTGCAGCAGGGAAAAGAAGCTATTCACATCGACCTGGCCACATGTAATAATTGTATTAAGCAAAAACAGCCATGAAGCATTTGTGATTTTTTGCATTTTTGAATTTTAGCCTCCTCTTTTCTGCAGAATTGTTTTAATTCAGCTACATTAAAGGGTTTTTGAACAAGAATAGTCTGTTTAAGGTCATGCCAGAGCATCCTAAATGGATTTCCAGCTAGATTTTAACCTGTTTTTTTTTATTATTATAATTATTTGAGCCTTTTGGATGTGGACTTGCTGGTGTGATGTGAATCAATGTCCTACTGCGTGACACAAGTGAGCCTGAGCTTAAGGTCATAAACTGATGGTTTACGGATTACCTCTCAGGGTTTTCAGCAATAGAACAAAATTCACAGTTCCATCAATGTTCACTGATGACGATGTTCTTTCTACTTTCATCCATCCATCCATCCATCCATCCATCCATCCATCCATCCATCCATCCATCCATCCATCCATCCATCCATCCATCCATTTTCTGTTCACCATTGTCCCTTAATGGGGTCGGGAGGTCTTTCTACTTTCAAAAAAAAAAAAAAGAAAAAAAGAGAGACTGGTGTCTCAGGATCATCACTAACAGGACTGATCCTGTTAGTCAGTCCCTTTCCTTTCGCAATCATGAACACTGACTGTGTAAGAACACCTACGTGAGTCGTTGCACTCTTGGAGTAATTTAGGTAGTCTGGCCACTCCTCTGAAGGTTTGCCACTGTTACATATTTTTTTTATATTTCCAAATATTTAATCTCACGGTTGTTCACTAAAGTCCCAAAACCTTAGAAATAGCTTTGTAGCACTTTTCTGATATGCTGCCTCTTGATGTCTTTTGCCCAGGTTCTGTGAAAGGGGTGATAATATGTACTTTCCAGTCACATAGTTTCCAGTCACATAGTTACATTTGAAGTTTTATTTAACTTCAAATGTATTATTTAACTTTAGCTTCGATACTTCATGATTTAAGCTTCACGTGGGCTCAAGATGAAAGTCTAGAGTAATATTTTATGGCTCTGGCACCGAGAGCCAAACAGAGAGACTTTTATCTACGAAACAAGGGTGCAAAAATGTCTGTACGCTCTGAGCTGGTCGTCATCATGTTATCTATGCGGCTCTTCTCATGTGTTTATTAAAGCTTCTGCTCTCTCTCTGTCTGCATGCAACGCTGACCCTGATAGGTTGTAATGCTGCTCGTCACTCAAGTTGTATTCTGGTTGTTTTCCAGTGCAAATATTGCAAACTTAATGTGACACGATGAATTTTTCAGCAGGGCTCCCCATTAGAGCGCGGAGCAACGGAAGTGACACACCAGAGTGCGCGTGCGAACCCAGACGCCTACCTCAAAGATTCGGTGAATCAGACGAGACGGTTAAGTCATGACTACGTAAGCCTGGGTTTCGTTAATCTTTGTGTTGAGACGGATTCATTTGATTGGATTTAAACCAGATTGTACAGACACAACAAAGGGAAAAGTGTTGGAAATGAGAATGAAAGACTATTTACAGTGATAATCTCTATTTATACATCTAGCTCATACATAAAAAAAAAAAAGGTTGAGTGAGGAAAAAGGTTGCTTGTTCCTTTCTGTGGACTGCCAAAGAGGCTTTTTGGCTGAGATGTTTGATGCTGAACTGTTCCTAAATGAATAAAAGAGAGAAACATTGATCGCCTAACAACACCCAATTTGGCTCTGTAGTGGCCAGAGAACAGAGATATTAATATTGATTCATCATCTTGCTTCCACATCACAGCACTCAGAAACAAAGTCATCCCACTTTGGACTAACTGGAAGCAGAAGCTATATGGTCCTACTAAACTCCGCAGGCAGGAAGAGCACTGCCTGAGCTATAACTACTTCTACCCTACTGCAGATGACATTTGGTTCAAAGCACTTCCTTCCACTTAGTCAGAAGTTACCTTTTTATAGAAGCATAAACAGTTTAAACTCTTGTATTGCTGCATTCACGAGGCCATCGTAAGCCAGCCCCCATTACAATGAGTTTGTAGTGAATAACTTTTGCATGAAGACAGGGGAGACGTGTATAAAAATACTCAGTAGGCTATTGCAAAAAATAAAAACAGAATATGGAGAAGATTTTAGCATAAACCCTTAAACAATTTAGGAATAAAAACTGTAAATATGCAAATATATAAGGACTACATTTTATTAAGACAGTTAACTTAAAATAACAAACATTTACACGTGTACTAAATCTCAGCATATTTCACATATTTCTTTAAATCTTGAAGTGTGACAGCCTTCTGCAAGCTGTGTTTAAAATAAGAACTTTTATTTTTCATGTTCACCTGTTCTTATGAAGTGCAAAAATAGTCAAAACTAATGATTATTAAGCATTCCTTTCTTGGTATTTTTGAATTTGACACCAATATTTAAGTCAAAACTTAGAAGCAACACACATTCTTTCACAAAATACTACACTTTTTTCTTTCTAGTCTTTCAGACTAGAAAGACTCTTTCAGACAGGTAGAGCCTGCACACAGCTGCTTAACAGACATACCCCTCGCAGCTTTCCGACTGCCGTTTTAAAAAGCACTACTTTAGTAAGAGTGATCGGCGGTGATTCTGTTTTATTTGATAGCAAAAGAAACATTAAACAGCCTTCTTTCAGCCAGCTGATCAATAGTGTGCAACTACAAGCAGGGGAGGGGCAACCCTATGCTTCTCTTTGCTACATTAAGGTCAGGAAAACTCCAATAACGTCTTTAAATTCAGTTAATCATCAAATGCCAAGTACTAATTACAATGCCAGTAAAAAGTTAGCAGTTATCAAGTACTTTTTCTGTTGTCATCAACCACTGGCTCTTCTGCTTGGGGTACAAATACCCCTGCATCTATGAGACAGCATCATTTCTTATAGCCTGCACCGAATTCCAGTGGCACGATAGGATTAAACTCACCGAGACACGGAGTCTCATTTTACTGCAATTTAGTAAGCAACGCATACCACCACACGTATGGGCCGCTTTCATTCATCAGACTTTAACAGAATAAAAGGCCTCCTCCAGACACTCCATCAAGAAAATGGCTTTCTTTGCCATCAGATCTGTTTGTTCACAAAAGTAATTAAGTTCACGTTTTGAGCGACCCTACAGCTGTGAATCACTGGAATGAATCAGAACAAATTCAAAGTGCGCCGCTTCACCTGAAACTGCATCAGCAGGAACAAGAGGTGAATCTGAAGCTGAAAGGTCTGCTCTAAAAGGCCTGCAAATCTTGCTGCATGTGCAGAGTGCATTAGTACGGTGTGTTTTATTTGTGAGAGAAGCTCAGCAGTTTCATGATTGGCCTATAGCTTTCAAACAGTAGAGCTTATTTCAAGGATTGCAATAAAATACATCACTTAAACTGTATTATGCTGCTCTTGGCAGCTATTATTATGTGCTATCATTTGGATACGTATAAATCTGAGACTGATGATGTATGCACATAAGAAGGCGGGAAAAGGAAAAGCAAGAGGGGCAAAGTGCAGGACATGATTCAAGATAAGAGTTTGGAGTCAGTTCTATTTAATAACTCATGCTCTCTGCAAACTGCTTTATTCTGTTGTTTCTTTTATCTTACCTTCTGGGTGAATAGCTACAATTAATCACCGAGAAGAAGCTGGAAAAGATGGAAAAATCTTGCCTCAGTAAGCCCTCATTTTCCTAAATATACACCGACCAGGTCAAAAGTAAAGCTCCTAACTTACAAATATATCTAATCTGCCTTTCCTACTTCTTTTTTTAGTAAACCTTCTTTGCTTTCATGATCTGCAGGGCCATGAATTCAAGCATTAACATTCTCCCGAACAAATCCAACCCTCTTTTGGGCACTTTCACAGCGTTCTCTAATCACGAATCCTCCTGGCTAATCTGATCCTATAGCTGCTGTTTCCACCAGAAATATAAAGGCAGAAGAAATAAGCAAGCTAACGGCAGAAAGTGGTAGGCTGTTAGGGGGAAAAAAAGGGAAGAAAGAGTGTCATGTTCAGGTGGAGAAGAGACAGACAAGACAGGCTGAACAATGAAGCAGGGATGTGCAGCTAAACTTCCTACAAGGTCACAAAGCAGAAAATAAGAACGACAGAAACAGCCTCACACTGTGCTCCGCACTCAGTAACTCCTGCATCAGGTCAACTCAGCACCACAACTGTTTTTATTATGCATGGCCTGCTGGGGAAATGACAAGAGACATCCTCCTCACACCAGCGGATGGCTGCATCGTCTCTGCAGTGTCTGAGACAGGTGCTGAAATGTCCTTGAGCATCCTTGCACGCACAGTCTCTGCTTTTGCTAAGGCCTCCGTAGACAACAACTGATCTAAGTTGCATTCCCAGAGTTTGTGTTTTACAACTACGGGGCAGAGAAAAAGATCCTTTTTTTTTTTTTGTCAAACTTGCATGTATCAGATGATCAAATACATTTGAATGTCAAACAAGAACAATTTGAAAACTTAATTTAAGAACTGCATTTTTCATTTACTCATTTATGAAGGAAAAAGGTTCCAAATCAACCTGGCCCTAAGTTGTAATTGGCCTCCTTGGTAAATCCTGAAATAATTGTGATTGATCACTTTTTTGGGGGGGGGAGGGATTAGTTTCACTGTCCACACCCTTTTCTGAGTAGTAAAGTCAAGAATTTGCTTAAAATGAACCCATCTGATAACACGAAGTAGAATAAAATATCTTATAAAAAACAAAACAACAAATCATAACCATATTGGAAGAAATCCAAGAACAAATGAAAACGTTATTGACTTCTATAAGTCTAGAAAATGTTAAACAGCTATTTCCAAGCATTTAGGATTCCAGTGAACCACAGAGAAATCCATTATTCTCAGATGGTGTAAACATCTGGGAGCCTTTGCAGAAGTGACTGATCTCCCAAAATATTCTAAGACCAGATCCATAACTCATCCAGGAGGTCACAAAAGAAGTCAGAACAAAAGCTCTGCAGGCCCAACTTGTCTTAGTTAAGGTCTTTATTTATTATTCCACAATAAGAAAGAAAGACTGGGCAAAACCAAACTCCATGGGACAAGTCTAAGGGGAAAAACAGGGCTAACCAAAATGAAAGCAAAGGTCAGTCTCTAATTTATCAAGAAACATCTTAATATCCCCTTTAGAAAAATATTTTGTGGCATAAAGTGGAACCTTTTGAAATATTCGGATCCTGCTATATCTAAAAAAACTGTCACAATACAGAAAAATAACTTTGAAACTATGAGTAAACATGGTGGTAGTGTGATGTTCTGGTGTTACTTAGCTGCTTGAGGACATGGATGACTTGTTGTAATAAATGGAACAATAATTTCAATTTTCTGCAAGAAAATCCTGATGGAGAATGTTTGGCCATCAATTTGTGATCTAAAGCTGAAACACAATCAGTTCAATGTGGCTGAATTTAAAAATTTTTTCAAAGAAGAGACTGACGCAATTTGTCCATTGTGGTGTAAAAGTTTCACTGCCTGTTATTGAATTACTGCTGGTTGGTACTACTAGTTTTTAGATTTAGGGGGAAATTACTTAATCAAATAGGACCTGATTGGTTTGACTAGCTTTTTCTCTTAATTGATGAAACCAAAAAAAGAATCCGTAGGGGAAAAATAATTCTCCCCAACAGTGAATGAGCATCTTCTCACTCTGTATTGGGGAAAAGATAAACTGCGTTATTCTAAGCTCACGCTCCAGGTGTGTGAGCATGTCTAATTGCATGATCATTGAAATATGTGTCTGAGCGTTAGTGTGTGGACAAAGTTAATGGTCCCTGAGGCTTTTGCTAATCAGATTTTCTCCCTTAAGGCAAAATGACTCATTAGTAGCCCGGCGCTTCTCAGGCTCCTTCAAGTGAAGTTTCACAATGGCTGCATTTTCTCCATCAGGTCAGATCCCCCTGTGTTTAACAGGGCTGGTCAGAAACTGTGACTCAGTTTTGTTTTAGGTCTTTATGTTTTATCTTTGATGAAATTATTGCATCTGATAAGCAACAACCACAATACCAGATATATGAAATTGTGCCCACCCTGACTTGTTGCTGCACACTATCAATTAGGTAGCAGATTTTCTGCAATTAAATTTAATTAAAGTAATTACATTATGTCATACATTTTTGTTTTAAAGGTTTGTGTAAGCACCATTATTTATTCAAGTTTATCATACAAAAATCACAATTATTACTATGAATTAATAATTGAAATAATTAAACTTCAGCTTTAGTGTTTTTTATTTTTTACCTTGAATAAAACAAAAAACAACTTTGTGTGAGGATCTAGAGTATATCACAGCATACCATGAGTTCCAAATATGGTAAAAGAAAAAAAATCTGTCAGATGGTTTGTATGGATTGAAATCCTTTAATGGAGATGTCAGAGTGGATGGAGTTACTTCCAGTCATTCTTTCAACATTTTTGCTCCTACTGCACCTACTGCTGTGCACTGCCGGTCAGCTGTTTAAAAGAAAACTAATACCACTTTCTTGGACAGCCATAAACTGGAAACTAAGAGTGTCAGAAAACATTGTTATTCATATAACAGTTTAAAAAAAATATAGCTGGCAAGCTATGAGCAGCAGCATGTCTGTTAGCAGGCTGACCATGTGAGCAGACAGCCTGACTAATCTTAGAGTCTGTACAATAAGCACATTTATTTGAAAACAGTTACCTAATGTAGTGGGTGTTTATTATACATTTTTTATTCTTTTATATTAATCAAGACAACAATAAATACATCTAATAAATAATATTTTACTGTCAGAATTTTGATTTAAATCTTTATGTTAATACAACAAAACCATCCAAATGTGGGTATGAAAACCAGGACATGCCTTAACTTAATGCTTACTTCACTTACAAGTTCTGAAGTGGCTACATTAGAATAGAAATAAAATATTGGCATAGTTGTATTTTTAAATCCGTCACCAATGACAGTAAACACATTGTTTAAAGACACGGCCTTGTGTTACGTGTGTGATCATATCTGAGTTTACTGGGATAAATCTGGACATTGTGTGTATGCACACACAATCTGTGTGCAATGTATCCACACACAACGAGAAAGAAGGAGTGTCTTGGCACCACATGGCAGCTTTTCTGTGTGAAGGCTCTCATATGAGGAGTCTTCACATAGTCTGTGTGTAGTTGGAATGTTCTGCTTGAGCATTCGCTGGTTTTTGTTATGCACTTCCTGCTACTCTTACTGCACATTACAAAAATATGCTTGTTAGGTGATGTGGAGATCCTAGATTGCACTTAGGTTTGAATTGATGGATGGATGGACAACCTGAGCTGTCTCTACTGAGGCTATCGTAATTCAGCCAGCTGATGTCAGATGGTGAACCATTTGAGCAGACAGCAGATGTAAGCAGACAGAAATAAGGGTAAATGACATCCACAAACACACTGCTGATTTGCTCTAAATGGACTACAGAAACAACTGTCTAAATAAAAGATGTCTTGTAATGAGCCAATGTATTGACTTTACACATTTACAGTACACCTTGCGTTTACCAGGTTGGACCCCCTTCTGTTTGTAGAGAGCCTTAATTATTTTAGCAGCTTTCAGTAAGGTGTTTAAAGCATTCCCCAGAGACTTTGGTCCCTATTGGCATGATAGCGTCACACAGAGGCAGAAAATGTATGCCTGGGAGGCAAATCCTGCACATCCATGATGTGAATCTACCAAAGATACTCTACTGGGCTGAGATCTGGGGAAGCCATAGGAGTACAGTAAACTCACTGTCATGCTCACAAAACTTAACTGAAATGATCTGAGTTTTGTGATGTGGAGCATTGGTCAAAATGGGCTGAACATGGTCAGCTACAATACTCAGGTAAGCTGAAGTGTTTAAACAATTATTATCAAGAGGCTCAAAGTGTGCAAAAATATATTCTTCACACCATTACTCCACCACCAGTCTGAACCGTTGATGGAAGGTAGGATAGATCCATGATTTTATCCTGTTTACACCAAATTATGCAACAATGAAACTGATACTCAGACCAGGCAACATTTTCTGCAGTCAGTCTGTGTGAATTGCAATCTCTGTGTCCCATTCTGTGGTCTTCTGCCACTACAGCCCATCTGCTTCAAGGTACCACGTGTGCTACGTTCAGAGAATGCCTTAGCTGGAATGATATGTTTCCATTATCTTGATTTTCTCTGAAGGTAGGTGTCATTTAAGCGACATATTTCCTCTTTAATGTACTGTCCTCTATAAACTAGAGAGGATGTTAAGTGTGAAAACCCAGAGCAGATTCTGAAATACTCAGCCAATCTGGCACCACATTGAAAGTCGCTTCAATCCCCTTTCTTCCTCAAACTGGTGTTTCAGCAAGCCACATCAAGATGTCCGAGTTGCTCCCATGTGATTGAGTGACTCACAACGTGCTAACAAGCACCTGAACAGGTGTACATGATGAGAGTATGCACTCAGAGCGTGCCTTCCGTAAAAGCAGAAGACATATTTTCCAGTGCATGAATGATAAGTAATTTGTCCTTGGCAGACAGGATGTGGAAGTTGTTTTAGCTCCATGCCTCTCATTAACCTATCCACTCAAATCAAGACCTCAGTGTTAATGAGTGAGAGGGAAAGAGACACAGGGAGGTGAGTGATAACACAATTTCTTTCACTCAAACTCCCTTTAACATTCACCTGCACTGCTTCAGCTGGATTCAGTTTCTTTCTTTCTTTTTTTTAATGAATTTACATAAAAATCGCTCTTTTATAGAAAAAAATATAGATTACTTGCTATTTAGAGTAGACATTGTATTTAACACTACAGGCTTAACTGCTATTCCAACATATAAAGAAACTAGGAAAATTCTTTAAAAAAACATCAAAAGCACGACTTTCATTATAATAAGTCTGTAAAAATGTTTGGTCTAATAAACAAAACCGCACAATAGTGTGCATTTGCTAGATTGCGCTCAGATATGGAGTGTGAGGATTATTTCTCTACATCATCGCGCTCGCTGCTGTTACAGGAAAGATGGTGACACAGCAATGAAAGAGTCATTTCTCCACCTGCCTCCTCTCCAACACCACACCGCTCCTGTTTATTTTTAGGCTCGCTCCAGCTTTACTTCCAGGATTCCCCTTCATGGCCAAAAGCGTAGAAGGTTTTTATGGCTTGACAAGGTGATTATTGTCGCACAGGCGCATCGATGAACGCAGCCAATGGATGGAGAAAGTACTCACCTCCCACAATGGCGAAGAAAGCCAGCAGCAGCCGCGGCGGCAGCTGCCAACGGTGCATCATCGTGCGCGCTTTGAGCCCGGAAAGGTGTTCACCCGGATGGAGAGGCCACTCCAAGCGCACCCCGCAGTGTTGTTCCCCGACCTCCTCACGGCCCCGAACCTCCTCTTCACTCTCTACCTGACATGGTGACGTCTCTCCGGGGGTATCTGCTCCTTTCCTTCCACGCCTGTTAGGGAGGAAATTTAAAAAAAAAAAAAAAAAAAAACAGAAATGTATTCTCGGTGCAGCCAGGTGAGCTGTGCGCTGGGCTGAGGGGTGTTGCTGCTGCTGCTGCTGCTGCTGTTGCTGTTGCTGCTGCTGACCGAGCCGAACGCCGCTTAGAGAGGCGACGCGCTGGACAGGCGGGGGCGGGGCGCCGGGCACGATGGAGCAGCAGGGAGGGAGGATGCACCTCTGAGCTCCACATCAGCCAGCCATGCCAGCGTCTTTGCTCACTCATCTCCATATAATATTAAGCACTCGCAGGCACGGACAGAATGTCCAATATTGACTTTCCAGTGACCTTGTCAAACTAGATGGCATCTCTCCTGTTTTTCTGGCTCCTTCAGCTATCAGCCCTGGGCCAAATATCTTTTTAAAATGTTATCATCTATAAATGATCTTTTTTTCTCCTTTTCTAATCGGCTTGGAATGAAAAACAGGCTTGTCCCATATATATATTATATGAATCTAAATATTGTATAGTATATTTAAGCTTTATGTTTAAGTTTAGACTTCTTTTATACCTCTTGTGTCGCCCTCTGACGAGATACTGATGCCCATGTCACCCCTATTAGAAACCACCACAGCATTTCTCCATTAGTTTTGCACAATTACAAACCGAAACATTTACCAACTATTCTTCACAAAACAACTCAGTCAAACTGGGTGGGGAGGAGCTGTGAGTTCAGAGGTCAAATTAGTTTAAAAAGTTTTCTGTTCTTCAACAAACCTCTGTCATGAACTGAGATTATTTATTCTATTTAATCTGTTGGGACTCTATTTACATATTAGGTACATAGAATATCTGAAGACATTTTACTGGATTTTATTTATGGGGTGTTAAATTAAAGAGGGTGAATATAAATTTAATTTTCCGATTTTTATTTTATTTTTTTCTGTAAAAGGTTTTGGAAAACCACGTGTCCTTTTCCGTCTCACCAACATGCACTACTTTGTGCTTGTCTGTCATACTAAATCTTGATCAAGTATTACTGTTGCATTTCCTGTTCCTCTTGTCTAAGACTTCTGACTCAAAGTAACATGTAAAGAAGTTACACAGAAAAGTGGAAAAAATGGAAATATTATTCAGGAGAAAGAAATGCTGGGACCCCACAAGTACTTGTCTTCCCCTAAGACCCACTCAGACTCCTTCTCTCTGCTTTTTTTCCTCCGTCTCTTCCTGATGAAAATGAGACTTCATGGTCAGGTAATATTGAAAGAATGAGGCTGGGGGTGAAATGTCATCAAATTTGCCGGGCATAAAAAGGCCAGAGAAGACACAGGAAATCAACGGTGTGTTGGAAGAACGTAGGGAAGGACTTGAGGGAAGAATAAACAAAGTAAAAAGCGAGATAGAGGGAGGAGGCAGTTGCTGTAGTGACTAAGAAAAGGTCCACCAACAAGCAGCCTCTTTCTTTTTCATATCTATTTTTGTCACACACACAGAGCAGAGGCATATACAACTAGCACAGCATGTACAATTATTCCCATAATATATTCACACACATGTGCACAGATGAAAACTCTTCCATGGATTCATCTTTAAACCCTCTTCTTACAATCTCATCCTTTCCCCACCTCCGCTCTGCAGTGAATGAGCTGACCTGACAGTGCTCCTCCCCTGCACTGAGTGCAGCTAGTCTCCCCGTGAATTATTTAGAAGCTGGGACCCCCACAAGTGCTTGTCTTCCCCTAACACCCACTCAGACTCCTTCTCTCTTTGCTTTTTTTTTCTCCGTCCCTTCCTGTCCTGCTGTCATTCTGTCTTCGGGTTGCTGCGATTACTTCCTGTGACTCTGTCACAGCTGGGAAACACAACACACAAATCTCATTGTAAGTCACAGACTAATTATAGGAGTAGGATAAATGAAGCAAAAGGATAGAAAGGCAGAAAACTGATTTTTATTTCCAGGACAGTTTATTGTTTCTCATTTACGTTTTAGAGGATTGAAGAGGATTTTTATTTTCCAATCTTACCATTGTACAAAAAAAAAAACATAACTCACTGTTGTGAGTATTTGCTATAATTTATTGCAATTAAAGCAAGCCAATATTAAAAACTGTTTTAGATGCTAGCAACAGCAGATATCAGCCTAAAATTTGTTTTGATTTGCAAAACCTTTCGAGCCGTTGATGACTGGAGCTCTAAGGTGCCACTTTTCTAACTTCCTTTTGGATCCTTCTTAATATTACTTAAAAGAAACAATAATAAGGCTACAACTCTTGAAACTTCCTGCTTCCTGCACTAATATTGTGGCATAGTATATGTCACAATATGCCTCGGCGCTAATGCTACATTGTATACAAATCGGACCAACAACTAGGGATTGACTTTCCCTAGTGAAGTTTTGAACGCTTGCTCTTAAGTTGCTATCACCTTCCAGCACCACAAGGAGGTGCTGTAAGAATCATGTGTCCAGCACCCCAAGCTTCATTTTTGTTTTGCCCTACTTTACAATTTAATTAACAGAATGTACTCAAAACAAGTCAGTGTTGTGTAACCTTGCAATCTGTGACCAATTGAGAAGCATAATACCAAAGATTTAGAGTCTCTTCCTGACTGTAAAAGATTTGGCTTAAACTGGAGCTAAAACAAGCCACTTCAGACATGTACTTTCTGGAGGCAGTCTTGCACTCTGACCCTTCAAGGAGGTGTTGCGCAACCAATGAAGCGACTCAAAGAGCTGGCATTGACAGGAGTGAGCCATGTCTTTCTGGGCGATTTCTAACACTCACATCTCATATTGCAGCGGTTCATTCACAAACCATCCAGGCTTTGCTGTGTGGGACCTACATTGCTACTATGACTACAATTATTCATAGCTCTTTTTATACCGCAGCCTGTCTCTCCTCCCACTTTCTCCTCCCTCTCATCATTCCCTGTAGAGATGGTGCTACCTCACTCCAACTACTCACCATGGCAACATGGTAATCCCTGAACAGAAATATTCTCACTGCCTTACTCTCTTTTTTAGAGACACAGAGAAAAAGGAACAACATGTTCACACGTACTCACTTACACATGGGTGCACAGAGTCACGCCTGCACAGTCATGCACACGCTCCGTTAGAGATGCTCATGCAACCCAGTACGCTGGTGTTTACTGGTTAAATACATATTACCACAAGCCCATGACTTCAATAATTGTTGAGTATTCTTGCTGACTGTTCATCTGTGTGTGTGTTGGTGAGGATTGAAACAGCATCCACTAGAGAGTGGACAATTCAGTCTGTGTGCACTCAAGTTTGTTAGTGTTGGTGGAACGTGAACCTCAGCAAAACGTCTGCTGAAAGATGTTATTAGAAAATATCTCTTTGGTACTTTTGCACCTAAAGTTTTTCACTCTTCACCTAGGGTGTTGTCAGCCAGCATACATATATGGGCCTCATATGGGATAACTAAGAGCAACCAATATGGGTCCCAACTAGTTTTTTTCCACAGAGGTTTGCCCACATAGTTTTTAGTGGGATCCAGGTTGCACTGAAACATTGAAGGGATCCATGACTTCCCAGGGGTCCAGAGGAGGAGGAATAGATTCTTATATGATGCATGGGTATGGTGATATAGTGCAATATAAAGTACAGAGGCTCTGAGTTACAGAAACTTTATTGGACAAAACACATCAACACAAAGACAAACAACAAAATGGGAAAAGATGCCTTAAGGAATGAGAAAACAAAAACAACACATGATAGAAATTTAATAACATAGCATCTTAGATACAAAAACAGCACGAGTATAAAGTGTTAACAATGTTTACAGTTTGGTTGTAGCCTACTTTTTGCCTTTTAGTTGTGCTTGCTGCTATTTTGCATTCAGAAAAGTTTTTTTGTATATTTCTTTTTCTCAGTTTTCCAGTGTCTAGCCTGTTATTTCCAACCACAGAGCTCCCATATTAGCAACTTCCTTTTTAGCCTAAACTGCAGAGACTTTATTTCAGATGTGTTTGCAGAGTTGCACATGCCAAAACACTTTTTCTGACTGTGTTCTGCAGTTTAATGAGAACTCCTCAGTTACACTCACTCTAATCATTCAATCAATAATGCTCATTCTCCTGACAGACAAAGAGGCTGGAAAAGGAGTTTCAGGGCAGATCAATAGGCTCATTCACAAGTCAGGATACCTGTACATACTCTAATCAGGCATATTGATCTTGCAGATGGGGCCTAACTGGATATAAGCAAGCTAATTAATTATGTTGTCACTCTTTTTAGAACACTCCTTGAGGATATTACACAGATCTTATAGTGACTACTTCATATACGTGATTCAATTTGACATAGAGGTTTGTATGCATCATTAGGGTGGTCAGGAAATGTGATGTGAAGATTTTCTATGAACTTATAGACAAAACAATGAGTCAGATGCAACATAGTGTAACAATAAATTGGTTATCTTCCTGTTCAGGTCACGAATTTACTTTTTGGCAGTTTTATAGAATACAGCACCACAGTAAGATGCACTGAATACAAGTGTCTAACATTGACCACAAGGTGGTGTATTGAGGCAATACGACCCCAGGAGGTACACTAGATCAATTATAAAAGAGAATATCCTGAAGTCTGTGTACAGATTTATTAAAATGTTTTATTGGAGAGTCATGTGCAGCGGCCTGTTAATGCATTTTCTGATATTCCTTAGTCTTTTCATGTTTTAGTGCTGCCGCGGCACTGGATGCTGCAGGGTCATATGTTCTGCTCCTGTGAAAGGCAGCCTGTGAGAGCAGTAGTGATAGACTAGCTCAGGGATGCTGGAAAACACACAGCTGCTCTGATCCAGGGTGTAGCCCAATCCCTTGCTGCTCTTAGTCTGGGCCACAATGATGTGAACACAACTTTGACTGGTCCTGATGAAGCCAAACAAAAACAGAAAAGAGAAACGTATAAATAGTACATATTTATGACTACATTCTAAAAAAAAAAGACAAATTTACAAGCAGGGGTCCTGAAACTACTGATGTAAACTGGAAACATCATCACTCCCCTAATGAGGCTATGTATCTCCTGAGTTCAGTGAATGGTTAAATGGGGTTAATGATGTGAACTCCCAAGTGCATGAGCAGTGTACGACAAATGGGCACTGAGGCGCATGAAGACACACTATTACTCAAATCACACACATCCTCTCATTGTCACTGCACTACATAGTCTTGGTATAACTCTGGTAAAAGGAAAAAAATATTAATAAATGTTCCCCTTATATTTCATCTGAGGATAACAACTTATTAGAGAAATCTGCTGGTGACTGAAATCAGTCATTTTTCAGCTTGATCAGCCCTTGTTCTGTGACTCTTTTTGTTTTCTGATCAGTAAATGCATCACACCTAGGAATTACAAGATCATATCAACGACGACATTTTTGCAGTGGACGCGATCACTCAACGAAAACACATTGCTACATTGTCAATACAGACACAGGTCTTTTTAACACCAGAAAATAGTTTTTAAAAAAAGCCAAGTTAAACTGAATATATAATTTATAGATACACTGAGAACTCAGCTGGTTACTAACATTGGCCAATTTTCAGTTTAATCAGTCCTTATCATTGACCAGCTGGTGGAAAACTAAAGAAATCCAATGTTTTCCCCAATTAGTGAACGCACAACTAAATCTATTAACTATAGCGCTCTTTAATGAAGACAAGACACAGTTACTGAAATAAATGGATACAAAGTTTGCTGTTTTCAGTGTCATAAATGTTGCAAACTAAGTAAAATAAAACTCTGTGATATGGAGACATGTCTACAGTTTCTTCAGGCTTTGAGACACAAATGAGAGCAGGATAAAACAGGAAAACTAAGTACAATACAGCAACATTGCTCTATTTTATACTTTTAAGGTCACAAAAAATGTCTGTCATCGAACACAATAGTTTTGCAAATGTTAGCATCTTCAAGTTAAAGCAACATACTGTAGCTTTTCTAGAATATCCACCCAGACTGCTTTTTAATTACTCCTAATTGGGGTGTAAAAGTAATTTCACATAAAAAAAATACTGAAAACAGTTTAAAATGTCAATTCTGCAAACAATAAGTAATTTTAAAACAATCAAAACAGTTCTACTGCAACTGCTGCTTTGTTACCCTTTTTTCTAAAACAAATAATACCCATTAGCAGAAGGAAACCAAGAAAAACATATTTTGAATATTGTTCATTTTGTAATAAAGAAACATCAAAATCAGCTGAAATCTGTATCAGAAGGTCAGATTAACAAAAACTGATCAGTTCATCTCTACTTAAAATATTGCACAAAGATTAAAAGTGATTAAAACCGTCGGAAATAATCACTTAGAAACTGAACATTCTGCATGCACTGCACTTACACACATGCATTTACTTACTTTAGAGCGATGGAGTATTTACTAGTCCCTGATTCGCTGTCTCTGACCAAGAAGCTGGCTTCCCTGCAGCGCTGCAGCTGAGCCTCAGCCTGCTGTCGACTCACACTGCCATGGTACCAGCTTGAAGAAGTGGGTGAAGAGGTTGAAAGAGAAGGGGATGAGATGCAAAGAGAGTACATCACTATCAGATAGCACAGTGACATACAATCATCTGTCATCTGTCAAATGTATGTAATGATATGCTAATGGTATGTAAACACAAAAAAGGCAGAAACATGGGAAAGTGAAGGACAAAAGTCAGCTGTAATTTATTTGTCAACTTGATTAACTGTTTACAGTTTGGCAGATAAATGCAATAATCATACATGTAGATGTAAAGTGACTGTGACAACTTAAGTGGCTGTGCAGTGTGTTCAGATCCATAGTGTTGCTGACAGTAGCTGCAAGCAAGCGACCTATATAAACACTAAAGATATTCAAACATAGTATGAAAAAAATAAATTCAAACAGGCTCAAAGCATGTTCCCCACATTTAAAGAAAGGCCACGCTTAACCATATAAGGACAGCTTGACAGGTTTACAAGTAAAATAACACTTTTCTGCTTGCCCTTCATTAAGGTTCACCTGAAGGTTTCGCCCTGAATCCTTTATTTACATTTAGCACCATTCCATGAGGGAGAGCTTTGCTTCTGGTAACAAACAGCTAAAATCACAAACTTTTTGCAGGGTAACATATGAATTTAGCCTTTTTACTCTCCCTCAACTAAATATAACCTCATGACTTCCCTTGATACAGCAAAAGGAAATTTGTTGTATCAACATCCATATGGCAAATGTAGGTTTATTTAAGAAGTTGTGACATGGCTACAAGAAAACAGTAATTTCCTTAAACTTGCCCATAACAATCAAATAAATAATTGAAAACAGGGCTGGGAAGTGACCCAAGGTTATGTTCATACTACACACATTGAGCAGACTGTAAATAACGGTAAAACTAATGGTTATGTAGTCACAGTTGAAGAACAGCAGTAAAGAATGCCATCTTGTGGTTGTTAAGTATCTATAACAACAAGGTAGACAAGCCATCACAACCTTAACAAGTATCACTAATTGAACCTTTGCTGGAACTGGATTCTTTGGTAAAATGTTTTATATCGGAAACACTTTAAGTGTTTCCGGTATAAAACCAAAGATTAATATGTGGAAAAAACATCTCATGCCCACTGTTAGGAAAAGTGAGGAATCTGTGATGCTGTGGTCTTGTTTCTCTTCTGAAGGCCCTTGTTAGAGGGCATAGTATCATCAATTGTCTGAAATACTGCAAGGCTTCATGTAAAAAATGTACTCCCTTTACCAGAAAACTGAAAATAAATCATCTTTGTCTTTTTTTTGCGATAATGATTTACATCTGGCCCTAAACTGGAACTATGTGTTTGTTCAGATAAGAGTAAGATGAAACATTTTGGTAATGGACACTATGTGCTTCTGGCATAAAGTACATGATGTGTTCACGTGGACGATGAAAATAAGAAAAAATCTCTCAAAAATGATAAAATATATAAAATTAGCCTTCCTCCTTGGCCATCTCTAATCTCAGACTCAAATCCTGCAAAAAAAAAAAAAAAAAAAAAACAAGCCTGGACTAAGCTGAAGATATGAGAACATAGAAGACGACCCAAGAATGTTGGCGTAGTGGGCAAAAAAGACTGGTAAAAATGAGGCCTCTTGGGCTTTTTACATTTGTTTCAGGAGTGCCAGAGAATGTTGAGATCCTGTTATGTAGAACATGTCATATTTACTTGCAGGTGCAAAATGACAGCTCTAAAGCAGGACTTTCTTATTTCATAAGTCTTGCAAGGAGATGGAGGATGTTATTGTCTTACCTCTGCTTCTCCAGGGGCAGACTGCAGTCCATTTTGGACATCTCCCCATCCAGAGGGGAACAGGGCGAAGTAGGTGATGGAGGGGACAGTTTAGTTGGACTGGACGAGGGTGAGAGGGGAGACAACTTGAGAGTGGGGTAAGAAGGAGATGATGAGGTCAGAGGGGAGAGTTTAAGAATAGGAGAAGATGGAAAAGACGTGGAGGAGGAAGTTGATGCAGAAGTAGAGACGAGAGTCTTGTGGCTCCAGTTCCTCGCCTTCAGTGTCTGCTGCTGCTGCTGCTGCTGCTGCTGACGGCCAGAGGTTGCAGTATTCTCTTTACTGGAAGAGCAGTCCACTCCCTCAAACTGAGCTGAAACGAAGCAGGACAGATAATATCAACATTTTATAACAAGTCCTATCAAATCATGCCAGGGATACTAAGTAAACATTTCCCTGGAAGTCCATTCATAAATATAGTTTTGTTTCCTCTCTAAAGCAAACACAAAGCTGTTGTATAAAACTCCTGTATAAATGGCATTCTTCCTCCACGCCCTGGTCCTCCACCCTTCCTATCATCCCCTGCCTCCTTTCTCTACCTGACAATGCTCTGACAATGTCCTCCTTTCTCCACTCCCATGGCAGTTCATACTCCCCAGCCGGACGGACATCAGACTCTGGTCGTGTTACAGGGATCCACACGCCCTCACTGTCGCCCTCCAGTCCTCCTTCATAGGGTGTGTCGTAGATGTTAGGGGGCGAAGGTGTCCCATCCTCCCCCTTCTCCTCTTTCTGACCTCGGTCCAACAGGACGCATACTTTCAGGAGGTCTTTGGAGCCCCGCCGACGAACCTCTGTCATGGAACAGAGTCAAGAATTTCTATTTAACAAGACTGTAATATAGGGTTATGTGCAAACTCATTGTCAAAGTTTCTGTTCAGTATCAGGGTGCGTTTGAACTGATTTTTTAGCATGGTGGGATGTTCGTACTTCAAATAACTTCAATCACAAGTCACTAATTTTCACTAATCCTGTCCAGTGAGATTGGTGATTTGTCCATGGTATTGTCAGACTGAAAATAGGCAGTCCGACAAAAACCTCCATCCATCCATCCATCCATCCATACATTTTCTGTACACCCTTGCCCCTAGTGGAGTCTGGAGGGGTGCTGGTGCCTATGTCCTGTGTACGTTTCGGGCGAGAGGCGGGGTTCATCCTGGACAGGTCGCCAGTCTGTCGCAGATCCCTGAAACCTTCCAAGGATAAATGGTTATAGTTATAGGAAGATAGATCTTCTTTTATCCAAACTGGGTCAAAATTATAACTATGGGCTCTCTATTCGCTAGTAATATTTGACCAGGAATGCTTTTGCAAGATATATCATGACTGAACTCACATTGACTTCACCAGACATTCCTCTTGTTATTATAGCCAAATAGACCAATGATTGCCTTGCTTGACAGTAAAGCTATTCTCCGAAAGACATTTGGTTTGTCCAGGTGGGGAACTGCAAATTTCAATTAGGCCTACAAATGTCAATTTTGGAGCAGTGTTTGGACATCTCAGCAGAGAATGGCACTGCTGTTCCAGTCATGGTAGTTTCCGGTCAGTGGCAGGTTTCAAGTTTTTGAAGTTAGTTAAGGGACATTTGTTCAAGTATTACTGAAGATTCATGTATATTTTTAAGCATTTATGTAAAACATATCATGTGTGAATTAGTCCAAAAATCCCCTCCAAAATTCATATTTGATTACCTAATTCTTGTTTTGGAGATGTATCAGTGTTTTCTGTTAACTGTGATCATTCCGACTAAATAAGGAACAGTTCCAATACATTATCAAAGATCCAAAATCCATACGATATCCGTGTCCATGACAAGTGCATATAAAATTTCCAAAACACTATATTTTTGTAAATAAAATCAAATAAGGTAAAGTGTGCCTGATTAGGAATAAATTTATGTCTGACTTTCTTGTTACATTTTTCAATTACATAACCAGAGCAATGTGATTATTTTGATATTCATCTGAAGACAATTATCTTCTTTCTTTTACTAAAGTGTATTAATTGGGCACTGCTCGCATGCATCTTGTTCGGGGGAATTTTACTTATATTTCCTCGCAGCCTGACAGGTAGCCTGTGTGTCTGCACTATTGTGTGACCAAACAATGGAGTTACAGGAAGAAAAGGTCAGCGCTGTTGCTGATTGGCTGGGTGACCGCACCACTTCCTGACTGCTGGGAAGTGATTGGGTTTAGGACCGGGACCAGGAGAGAAGTTGTGGTGGGATGTGAGGGGTGAGGGGGGGACTCTTTGGATTGTTGTCACACACACGGGGGACCGTGAAGTGTTAGATGTGTCTGCTTCTGTGTGTTTGTATGTGTGCAGGGTAGTTGGAGTGCAGGGGCACATTTAGAGCCAATGTTCTATCAAGAGAATGGGGCAAAGGAAACAGAGGCAGGAGACAGGAAGCTGGAAGAGGAAGCTGCACCCATTGTCCCTGCACAACAGTGTTACTATAGCAGCCGCCGGCCAGGAGGAAAGTCTTTGCACAGACAGAGGGTATAGTTTGGCTCCAGGTCCCTTTAAAGTCATTATTTAAAAAGACGGTGAGACAGGGTGAACAGAGGAACATGTAAACAATGTACTGTTTTCATGTGAGTGAGTTTTGACTTATTGTATTGAATCATTTTCACAAATTCAATGATGATTAATGAGTTGTACACTTATTCAGTCAGGATGCCACCTTAGACTCTGAGATAAATTATAATCGCTTTAAAAGATGTCTTAACTTGAACTCACCTGTGATGATGACCTGGGCGTCATATGGCTCCATGTAACCATCATTCACCCCTGCTCTTTCCGCCTCTCGCTGCTCTTTGGTCTTCTCTGCATCAAAAGGATCTGCATAATCCTCCAGGATTATCAACTGTGAAAAGGAAGAACCAAAATGAAGGCCTGTTATTTTTCTGATGAAGCTTTTCAGAAGAGGACATTAGGAATCCAGGACCCAATGAGTGTGTGTGATGGGGTGTGTGGGTGTGTGTGTGTGTGTGCGCGTTTGCATTTGTGTGTGGTGTCCATAACTGAGTGACAATAGAGGGACAAGCGGAAATGTTTGTGCAAAGAGGTCAGTGCATTGTGTTTGCCTGTTTGATGTGACACAATGTAGCGAAACTGCATTGTGTTCTTTTGAGAGGGATGTAAATTGAATATGAACTAAGGTGAGGAGGGAGAACACAAAGAAAAACACTCAAAACTTTCTGAACTGATGCCTTTCAATCTAATGCTCCTTTGTTTCTGTTTGTAAAAAAAAAAAAAAAAACTATTTCTTTTTGTATTTGCTTTGGTTCTATTTTAACTTGAAGATCTAGAAATAACAATGACAAATAATAATTTGCTTGGACATATGTCCCTTAACTAACTTCAAAAATTTAAATTGAAAGAAATGTATTTGGTAAAATTTTATGTTCTTTTTTTGTTATTTTAAATAAAGAATATTGTAAAAAAAAAAAAAAAAAAAAAAAAAAACCCTTGGATTTTTGCCTGTTTTGATTATTTTTAAGAAATACTTATAATAAGGAGTAATTATATAAAACAAAAGACGTGTGTACCCATTTTGGTTTTATTTGCAAAGCAAAGTCAATAGGAATTATTTTTGGTACATTTAAAATTACATTTGGTTCACTTTTTTTTCTTTGTCTCATTGTTTCCGTTTTATTCGCAAAAAAAAAAAACGTAGGAAATTTTAAAAGGATCTATACGGTTGCTTTTTTTTTTTTTTTTTTTTTAAAGCAACATTTGATGCAACTTCCTTCTCTTTTGGTTCAGTTTTTTAAAGAGAGAGGAAAAAAAATAGTGCATTTTTCTCTGCTTCAAGTTTATTTCAAAGTTAAATCTATAATAATAAATCTTTAAATTCCACTTGCAATACTAGTAGCTTTTAGTTCAGTTTGAAGTGACTTACCGTAGTTTTTATGTCTGACTTTCCCTTCTCGTTCTCGGATAACTTCTGTTCACTTATCCCATCGAGTTTGGGGGTCTTGTCCTGCTTGTCCACTTTGATCATCCTGCTGATGTACGCCTGTGCCAGACTGGAGCTCCTCACCGGACGGTTTTCATCTGGTGCCCCATTCTCAGTTTTGGAGTTTTTTCGGCCTTTCCCAGTAGTCAGGCTGTCCCAGACAGTTCCTCCATAACCTGCGTTTTTGCTACCCAGCTCTGTGGCAGAGTTTTTCCTGTTTCTCCCAGCTAACAAACTCCCCACTCCTCCATCTTTGCGTTGATTTCCCTTCAAACTGTCCCGTGAAAATGTAGGCTTGGGTCTAGTTTGTGAACCAGACTCAGAGGCAGAACGGACTCTCTCAGTTCCATTTTTCAGGTTGATGGGGAAATCTCGGAACCATTTTGCCATGATTGCACTTTTCCTAGGTTTTAAACGCCAATAGATCCTTGCTTTTCAACTTTTTCTTACATTAGGCTAAGCTTTGCTCATGCCTAACAGCTCCAACTTTTACGCACACTTGTTTCGCCTACTTTGACGTCGAGATGACTTTGGTATGCAGTTACATCTAACTGTACCATGCGAGGTTTTTGATAATGTGATGGTTTCTTGCGCTGGACACTTCCTGAGGCTCTGGTGCGTCTTGGACAGGTTTTCTCGTCAGAGGCTGTTCTGTGGTCACTCTGCACCTGCAGCGACAACTATCCCTGTAGTTTGAAAAGCAGCTTCTGCAGAGCGAACACCCGAAAGAACTGGAAATTTTTCTTTGAACTCAGTAAAGATCCCATTCCCAGACCGTGAGATGCGAGTGCGTCCAGTCAGCCAGTGAAGAAAAGTGATGAGATGGAGAGACAAGCTGCTGTGAACGGATAAAGCTAGAGTCGTGGGGAGGAGCTGTGTGGAAGGGGCGTTGTGGGAGTGAAAGTCATCAAAGGATGTGGGATAGAATCCAATGAGGTTGTGTATTGATATTGATATTAAAAAAAAAAAAAGTGCAATAATAGCCAATTAAGATAGTGTCAGCCTCATAGTGCTGAAGGCCTATGAGAATCTACTATGTGGGATTCTGCAGCACCTCTCCAACCTGGGACCATGATTACCTAACAAGCAGAGCTCATAAGACAAACAGGTTTTGTCTCTGACTGGACAGTAAGCAGCACTGGAGCACAATTGGAACGATACTCTCCCCATTGTATTTATTCTGTACACTTAGTATTTTCAGTACAACACAGATATTATTCAGAGATATCTGAGTGCAGAGATCTGGTTGACTGCTTTTTCACATGGTGTAAGAATGATAATCTAGATCTGAACTTGACAAAAGCGATTATGTAATAAATTTCAAGTGAAACGGGAATATGTCAAGCATAAATGGAGAAGAAGCGAAGGTTGTGGAGAGATAGGCCTTACCATCACTTCTTGGGGAATCAGTTGTGAACTCATCTTCAGTCATCTGTTGTGGTAGCATTGACTTAAAAGAGATGAACATGCTGATAAACAACACTGGCTCTGTTCTTGGGTGTGGTTTTGAGGCTGGACATGTTTTGCAAAGCACATTGCTTAACTGATGAATAACATAATGAACAACTTTGAAATAATCCAATAATAATGTCTGTAATCAGATCATTTCTTTAATTCTTTAACATCAGTAGACCGTTGAGGGCCTTTCCCAGCCTCTTTTCACCCAGAGATGACACTTCTGAAATTGTCTTTCTTCAGAAATGACTCAGTGCTGAGGAATCAACAACTTCAGCATGATTTCCTTCCTCTGAGTATAGTAATATCATTTCTGTGGATACTCAATGTTTGTTAAATGTGTCATTCTAAGAGACTTTATTTTGAATGAGCTTCACATTTTGAATTCATTGATGAAATACATTAACTTTTACATGATATATTAATTTATCTGGAGGCACCTGAAAGTTTGTTTATCTCATGTTCTTCAACATTAGGTCATGGCAACAAGAATTGTTAGAGTGAAACTCTTAAGAAGAAGGTTACATGTGTAGTTGTGTATTAGAAATATTATTTTATACACTGCCCATTTATTGAAACTCCCATTTTCAAATATATAATTATGTGATGGGACAGGTTTTGTGTTTATGTATTTTTGCCGTCAAAAAATTTTTTCTAGGTTTCATATTTGTTTTAACTGCTGTTCAGTTTAAGATTTATTGTAAATCTAATCTGTGCGCTGTATTTGGACAGTGGTGCATATATGAGAATATTTGCGCCATCTAGCGGAAAAAATTGAAGAAGCAGCCATTCCAAAACTAAATTGTGTCCACCTTGAAAATCATCGATGTTGCAGTTCATCCTGCAACAGATATTGTCCATTTTAGTTTACTTGTGGTAATTTTTCAAGCTTTCACAGTAAATGTCCAAAAATTGTTTAGAACGAGCTGGGTGACTGATTTAAAGGTTTACCAATGAAGAGATGGCTAACATACCAAGCCCCGCCCATTTCAGAGGATCGGGCCAATCAGAGAAGTCGATTTGATGCGAGTGGGCGGCGCGTCTTTTTCCCGAGAAAAAAGGTAACAGGTTGCAGTTCCAGCAGCAACGTAATGAACTTGTTTCTGCAGTCATTTGCGAAGGAGTTGCTTTTCTACACACCTTTTGTGTGGACTTTGATGGATGTCAGGGAAGATATTTAAGGAATCTTCGGCGACGAGACGAAACAAAGCGTAAGAAGAGAAACAGAGGAGATACTTTAAAGAAAAAAAGGTAAGTTTCGGTTGGAACTGGATCTTCTCGAAGCGCCAGACGGGTCAACCAGACAGTCAGTGTGATTTCCCGACAGTTATACGCTTTAGCAGGGATTTTATGTGGCTTGTTCCTTCTTTAGACGAATACAGTAGATTACCATGGTGCTATGTTTTTATTTATTTACAAGTTCTACTTGTTAGCTATTGAACAAAGTAACCGAATTAACCGTTTGACAACTATTAATTCTGCTAAAGTGAAACAATCAACTTTAAACGGTTAAGTTAAAGCTGGAAGAGTGAATATAACCGTATAAAATGTAAAAGTTCGTTTTTAAAATGAAAGGAGTGTAAATATTTATTGTATTTGTACACACATGAGGAGTACGGAATAAAAAATAATAATAATAAAAAAAAAAAAACACCTGCACACCTGTGCTTTTATAGCAGCGGTTCTAAAAGTTAGGGTCGGGAACACACTGGGGGTCACAACTCAACAAGTGTGGGCTCTCAAGAATGCCAGGAAGTGGTAAGTAAATCTAGAAATGCAAAATAAATTGTGTAGTGAACAGTCCTAAAAAAAAATGAGTAAAAACAATGAGTTGGCTCTTGATGTTGCATGTAGTCTTGTTTACTGCCGTTTAATAAAATGTTCACATAGCTACACTTCTGCCTATTTAAACAGTAGATTATGTTCCTGCTCTGCATTTTATGGTCGACATGGTAAAAACCGCAGTTACTTAAAGGTGCCTTTTAATTATGCTAAACTACGTATGTTCTGAAAAAGCAATAAAAAGATAAAATGTCATAGTTACTGAGAAACCGCACTACATGCTTAGTCAGCCAATGATTTATGTGACAATATATCATTATATGTTACATGTCAATATGGGCTCTACTGAATGATAGAACATGATTAAAAGACAGTTTCATTCAGTCAGTTGTACACTGGCCAACTTTTACAACACTATACAATAATAAAATCAAAACCCTGTCAGAAAAAAGTTTTCAACTTATTTTTATTCTATCCTAAAGAACATCTGGGACGAAGTTCAAGTGGCTTCACGGTTCTGTATTGGTTTTATTTAATTGTTAAACGCCACTAACACTTGTACTGACTGCTATTTTTAACAGTTTATATCATTGAATGAAACCAGGTTGTAAAGGCAAATTTGAACTGAATTTAGACATTCAAGATGGGTCAGTTTGATTTTATTATTTTATAGTATTTTAAAAATGTTAATATGTTTTTGATATTTTTTTTTAAATTTAAACCTAGTTTTAATCCCATTTTATTTAAGTAAGAATACTATAGTAAGACCACCTGAAAACAGTCAGAGATTTTATTTTTTAGAATACATTGAATTAGATGGTCAGAAAAAGAAGGATTTCAGTATTTTGTATTTTCATGCAGTCGGCTTCTGTGTCTTTAATACAGCTTGAATAAAAGAATGAATGGCGAGTGTATGATGGACTGGTGATTTAACATTTTATCCCTAAATTAAACCAAAATGTAACTGTAAAACCACATAAAAAGTCAGATAAGTAGCATAAGTAGTGTAACTTAGTAGATGTTTTGGAGGATGTGAAAAAGACATTGAAATTTACTAATGGCATTTGGACTTTATTGTTTTACATTTAATGTAATGAACATAAATCTTGTCTACAAGTTGTACTTGAGTATACTACCGATAAATGTCGCCCACGGGCGTTTGTACCTGTGAAGAAGCCCGGTCAGAAGCGCAGGTGTTAAACTGATTTAGTAGGAATCCTTATATTCCCAACTAGTATTTCTGTGGTACTTTGTGGGCTGACAGTTTTAAAAGTTTGGTAATCTGAGTTTTCTAAACGATATGAGCTGTTTGTGTTCAGTGGCAGATAACCTGGTTTTACAGTCATTAATTAAAACACCAGTGTCTGTTTGCTCCTCTGTAATAGAAAAGAGAGCTCAGATGAAACTGATGCAGTAAATCTCAGCAGTTTGTAGTTTTGAAGTGGGGAAGGACTCATGAATTGGTGTCACACATTTCACTGAAATGATTTCACTGAAACAGCTTCTGAACCTGGCAAGATCCTGACACATTTTTTAACCTACACCTACTTTGACACAAATCAAACTGGTCTAACATGACAAGCAGTAGATGCCGTTGAGTGTATCTAAAAATCCCACAAATCAGCCTCTTGGTACAGAGGCACAAGTGTCAGGAATGTGAGGGAAGGGAGGGCCATACTTATGCGCTTCTAATATGGTGTCATTTGTGTACTGTGTGGCAACACTGTAGTCAGGCTTTGTCATGCCAATGAACTACTTTGGATGTGAAAAGAGGAATAAATGGACATTTGTGTGTGGGTGTGTGCGTGGGGGGGTGTGCGTGCGTGTGTGTGTGAAAGAGGAGTAGTAACTAGTTTGGAGAGAGGACAAGGGTTTGGTTTTATGTCAAGGTGTAATTGAGAAGAAGAATATCCCTCTGGAGTAAGTGGATAACTGTTCGCTAGGAGCAAAGAGGGAGTTCTGTTGCTTTTAACCAGTCGTTGACGTTTCAAGTCATTAATATTTCGCTCAGAAGAAAAAGGAAAATCACTTAGAAAAGTTTAGCTTTTATTTTGGTAGTTTATCACCCGTTACGATGAAAGACTGTGTCGGCTGTCTTGCAGCTCTGTTTTTATGGTATCTGACCTGCTTTGCTTGCTTTGCTCATTCCCCTGCAGAGATACACATTTCTCGAAATCCTGGCAATGGAGCAATGAAATAACAGAAAGTGAGGAAAGAAGAAAGCAGGTGTATTGCAAATGATATTGCCATTGCAATATTCACCAATATAATTGATATCGCAGGATTTTCTCAGTTTCTCAGCCTTAGCAAACACAATCTTAAGTGATTGAGAAATTTCTCAACATAAAAACATAAGCAATCAGAACAAAACGTGTTCATTAATATCTGTTTTAGTTTTAATCAGAACATTGTAGCAGCTCTCTTATCCTACTTTGTGGTGGATTAACACGTTTAAGATTTCCAGATAAAATTTTGGATTAAATATGTTGCTGTTAGAAAACCAGTGACTGCAGCAAAGTAAAAAGCGTTTTGAAGTTTAAAGCTGTTTGAATGAAGAGTGTTAATTTACTGCACTTTTAGCTACTCAGTTGACCAGCATTATTGTGGCATTCATTTTGTTATCTTTGATGAAGCATCAGACTGATAATCTATGTTGGTGAAATACCTAATCCTTAATGACACAACTTGGCATCGGAAAAAAAAAAAAAAATCCTGATCAGACAGGATTAATCTCCACTCTACAAGGGAGACTTGCTATCAAAAAAGAATCAATGAAATTGGTGAGGGTTCAGTCGTTTACCTCTGCAACCTTTTTACATGGTACAAACACTTCAGTATGATAGATCACAGATTTTTCTCTGCTCCAAATATTGTTGAGTTGGATGTCAACATATCACCTTGATAATAAAACCCAGGCACAGTTAACATGTACAAAGATATGACAGACTAAGAGAAAAAAGGGGAAAGATGATAGATCAGAGAAGTGATGTTTTGACTGTATGCTTCAGCATCATTCGACACTCTGGGTCTCTCCTCTTGTTAACAGTCTTCCCCTTATTCTATTTTCTTTTCCTTCCTAATAGCAGGGTGGCTCCAATTCAATTTACTGTATGAGAATTAAATTAGCGATCAGAGGCAGAGATCATGTCAGCATAACTGCAGGATAATGACTTGTAAGAGCTGAGCAAGCCGACCTGAAAACTCATACCTGTGTTTTATGGGATCTTTAGTGTTATTGGTCAGTGATGGAGGATAAATGGAAATAGAAACACACTATGATGTTTATAGGTTATTGCATTAAAGTTCAGTTTTCCAGTAATGGCAAAACAGACCTGGAATCTCTGCAAGAATGGACATCAATTTATATTTCTATGAAGTGATACTATGTTTACGTTTGTTCTGATCTTGCTTTAAAATTTGATTGACCAAAGAGAAGCACATCATTAACCTTACCAAAAAATAAAATGAATGAAAATATTAAAGCATCAATCAGCCTTTTATTGGTCAATATATATTTGTTTCTTTCTTTCAGAGCTGAACATTTAACATTTAAGAAGATTTTAGATGTTAAACCCTCATTCTAATGTCTGCAGGTCAGTGGTCAGAGCCGATCAAGGATCAAGTATATAGTTGATTTCAAGTAACCCTTAAGTTGATTAGTCCACAACTAACCAGCATGTTTGGTTTAGATGCTTTATGAAATAATTAATGGTGTTTCTCCAAAAATCATCCGGTCATAATATTTAAAGCTAAAAAGCTGGATTGAAGGGTTGATGAGTATTCAGTGGTCAGTTGTTTCCGAAATTTCTTTTAAAAATAAATAAAACTTTAAAAGTGGAGTTTGGTGATAGGGAAGCTATTGAAGGCAGTATTTTGAAATTAGACCAGAGAGGGAAGGGTCTGAAGAGGGGCAGTTCTTTGCGTTCTCAAAATCGCTGCCCTTGTTTTCCGCCCCACATCAAGCGGACAATGGGATGAGTTGCCCTGGCATCATCCCCATCCCCATGAACTGGATTTCATTTTTCCTCTGACGCATAAAAAGTGAAACTCATGGAAAAGGCACAATGGATCAAATATTTAGACAGTAAAAACAACTTCAGCTCCAACTCCACATTCCTCACTTGCTGATAGCTTGTTGCCGTCAGCGTGTGACTGATTGAATGTCACATGAAGCGCTTTGGAGTTCTATAGACTTCATAAAGCGCTACACAAATAAAAGCCATTTATCATTTTCCACATTCCTGTAAGTCAATACTACTTCCGTCAACATATGCTATTCTTTACTTTTTACATAATACGTGTGTGAAACAATGTCAAACAGGTATGTCTGGGTTCTGTATAAGCCTCACTGGGTCACAGACATCATGCATGGCTTCACATATTTCTTTTGACAGAACACTTCCTCCGGTTTGGAGGCTGGGAAAACCGCACAAACTGCACTATCCTGACAATTGTATCCATCTACAGATAATTCCCATGCATCTCTAATATCCTTGAAACCTGTTTGTGTCATCTTTAATGACGGCACAAGTCCCATCTTCACGGTCTTCATTTTTCATTCGGTGGTATTGCGCAAAAAGCAAGAGCTCTCCCTATTGGCTAGCTTTTCTTGAAGTGGACTAAAGCATTCTTTGTAAGAAAAAAAAAAGCGTTTTTTCTTAAAGTAAACCCGCAAAGGGTCTCCTGAACAAGATATCCTTTGTATAGAGGTTGAATTGATGTTTCAGTGCGAAGCAGGGCTATGTTTTTGATGCTTGCTTTTACAGTCAGTCCCTCTGTGTGAATGGGAGGGAGAGTTGCTCACTCACTGTAACAGCATGGCTGGATTTTATCGCACAAAGCGCTGATAAGAGAAGAAAAGTTGGCTGTTTTTTGTCTTTCAACTCACCCTCCCTCTCTTTTTCCCTGCCCACTTTCTGTCTCTCAGCCGCTGAGTTATGAAGTGGGATGGACGGAGCATGGTAGCTAGGTTAGGAGGGAGTGTTTTGGTTACGTAGTCACAATTATTAACCGTAGCATTTTAATGTTGGATCTTGTATTGTTACATAACACAAGGCGTTATTATGAGACAATACTTGGAATGCTTAATTCACTACTTTGAGTGAGTAGAACTGAAAAGCATTGCCAGGCATTATTAGTGTGTTGAGTTGAACCAGTCAAATATGGCACCTGTTCAGCGTTGGAAAAGGAATTCACTCTGATATGAGCCACAGAAACTTCCTAAAGTTTTTGTGTTGCTCCTCTCAAAGGGAGCGTCGTGTCTGGGTGTGTGCTTTCAGGTTAATGACTAATAGGGAGCAACAGGAACAAAGTTCACACAGACAGTCAAGGATCAGAAACTGTCAGTGTCTGTAAATCTCTCCCTCTCATTCGTGCCTGCTTTATACCAGGAGAAATAAATATGTGCTCATTTTATAAAAAGTTTTATGTTTGTAGTTGAGAGTTCTGTGATCTTAAATTGTCTCTGGAGTTCTTAAGCAGCTGAAAGTATTCAGATAGGAATCAGCGACGTGAAAGTAAAACATTATCATGCCATTTTGTGATCTGATGTTGAGGTGGAGAGTCTGTAGGAGGGTCACGGCTTCAGCTCAGTCTACTTGGCTAGAAGTCTATCACTGCCTTTCAAAGACAAACATGTTTCTGAAAGATGAAGCTTGCCCACTGTCAAATTGCTTACTTTACTAAACCAGTTACAGTAACTTAAAAAAGTATTAGAACTCCTTGAACTCTACAGCCACAAACTATCATATTTTATGTGACAGACTTTAACAAACTAAGACTCATAAGGATTCAGAGTTCCTTATATACTTAAACCTGAACGGTTTCATTTGGAGGTATTTTGGGATTTTTCTCCATCAGATGTAGCTCATGCTCAGCCAGGTTGGATGCAATGTGCTCTAGTTTTACCACAGAATTTGAATTCAATTTAGGTCTAAGCTTTGACTGGGCCATCCTAACACATAAATGTCATTTGATTTATACCACTCTATTGTAACTTTGACTGTTTTAGTGTTGCTGTCCTGCTGGAATGTGAACCTTCACCCCAGGCTCAAATATTCTCAAGCCTTTTAACAGTTTTTTTGTCAGTATTTACCTCCATTCATCAACTCTGGTTAGCTTTCAAACCAGTTTGAACATATCTGATATCCCATCACTTTTCCCATTGGGGTTTAAATATTGTCTTCAAAAAACAAGCTCTTTTCATAATTTGTATAATTCTGTTTTAATGTAAGAAAACTAAAAAGTCAAATCAAGTGCTTTAAGTTTGTGTTGCTTCATTTTTGACTTTCTGTTTTAGCTGTGGAAGAAAACTGGGTCCCTTTTATTATCTAAACTGTGTGTTTTAAATGATTGGCTGAAATTATAAAATTATTTTCTCACATCCTGTTTCATAATTGCAAGGATTCTTTAACTTGGAATTACATAAAAAAATAAACATCGTCTTCCATAGACTGTAGCTGATGGTTCCTCTAAAAAAAACTCTTGTCTCTGTTGAATTTCACCCAACAACCTCCATTTGTCTACATATGGTTTGCGTTTCCTCTTTTTGTGCTTTCCTACAGTAGAAGGTCATCTGCAGTATTTTTTGGGACCTAACTACAGTATGACATCAGCCTCGCTGTTTACAAAACACTTTTGTCACCAGTAAACATGCACTTTGTCATTAGTTCAGGTTAAGATCTCTGGTGGAGATGGCCCTTAAATAATTTTAGCAAAGCGAATGTTACTGCTTTATAGTCAGCAGTTGAAAAATATACTTTATGTGGAGAAGCATTGATCAGAAATGTGTCACAGATTTCTGATATGTTTATTTTATTCTTTTTTTGTAGAACTTTGACCTGCTAAGGCTAATTTTCTCTTTAAGAACTGTATAAAATAGGATATAACAACATAATTCAGAATATTTTTTTTCATATTATTCCTTCAATAAACAGTTATTAATTATTTAGAGATATCTGAGAGCAGATGATGTGACATGTTTTTTCTATTATTAATTATAAAGTGATTAGAATTGAAATTTGAACATTTTCCTTAGCATCCTGTATAGCAAAATAGCATTATGAAGACCTCTGTGTTCCCTTTTATATTCTAAAATGCAGACTCTCAAATTTCCCACAACAAAAGTTGGAAGTATGAATGGATGAAACAGAGCACCTGTTTGTGGGCCGATCAAGCTAAATTATTGTCAGTAGAGGATTTCTTATCCATTTCCAATCTCTTACGTTTTTTTTTTCTTTCTTTTTTTTGTAACCAAATCTGATTTTTCTTCCTTTTCTTTGTTGTAGTATGAACACACGGTCCTCCGGCAGAAGGCACCCGGCGGACTACGATGCCCAGGTCCGCGTCATCAACGACTTCGGTGACTCTGGAGAAGGGCTGCCCAAGCTGAGGCCCAAACCTCAGAGCACCTCCAAATATGGCGTAGCGGTCAGGGTGCAGGGCATCGCTGGACAGCCATACGTGGTCCTGAAGGATGGACAAAGGGGAGACTCGTACGGGGTCCAGCTCAGGACCGACTACTCCTCTGGCTACGGCAGCCTTCCCCGGAGGAAAGAGAAGGCAGAGGTTCAAGCAGAGGGGAGCAGTTCTGGGGAAGTGGGAGGCCAGCTGGGACCGCTCCGCCGGGTTCAGTCTCACGGCTCACTGCTAGACAAGGATGGAGGTGGCAGTAGTGAGGATTTTCAGCTATCTAGACCCCCTGGGGATGGGAAATCTGGTAGTTATGGGAATTTGGATGGAGGGATTGGAGTAAGGAGAGGCAGAGAGGAGGTGTGGGGTACCAGTGACAGAGGAAGGGTTGCAGAAAGCACTATGTGGGATCGTTCTCACCAGACGGGGTCTAACAGGTCATTGGAATCAGTTAGGAACAATGACTCGTACCCTGACCCTCGCCAACAGGCAAACGGGCCTCCCCCCTATCAGAGACAGACCCCTGTTAACAGACTGGTTACCAGGTTTGATGGTGCAGCACCTGGAAACCAACAGAGAGGACTCACGCCTACTCAACATCATCCCAGAGCTACGTCTCCTCTCCTCCACCCCAAACCTTACACCTCGCCTCCATCCTCAGCTCACAGCAGCTTGGGACACGGCCAGGCTCTGGGCTCCAGAGTCGCTGGACTCTCAGCCAATCAGTGGACCTCAGAGGAGCCCCGACATGTGGATCGGACCGAGTCGCAGGTAAGAACCCAGCTGTGTTCCGGTCGCGCATCACAGCAGGCTTTTCTGTGAACTATAAACAAAACAAAGCATGCAGCATTGCAAGAGTAGTTTTCTGATCTATGTCTTAAGGTGACCCCTGACCTTTTGCTGGACCAGGTTCAGAGTGCTGAGATAAGTTTTGAGGAGGACCAGGTGATGAAGACTGTGTACAACATCCTGAGACAGGGGTACAGACCTCCGCATACCTTTAGATTACATTAGACTGATCTGATCAGAGTGTTGAACTTAACTTGTCCCTTTTTACATTCCTTAGTTCTTCTGAGAGTGATGATGTCATCAGACACAAAGTCAGGAGTATTTTTCTGAATTTTCAGAGCATAATGGTTTGTTCTTCCTGAAACAACACTATTTTTTTTAGGAATTATCCCTCCTTGTTCAATGCAGAGAACGGTTACAGTTCTGTCTCCTTTACTCTTTCTCTGGGCAGCCTAAGGAAAGCCCTCGGGAGGAGTGGATAAGAGAAAAAAGGGAGCTGGAGACAAAGGTGGCTCAACTGCAGGCTGCCCTTCGCGAAGAAAGGAGGGTAAGTGGAACAGAGAGAAAAACGTGAAAAGGTTTCGGAGGTTTCTTGTGTCCTTCAGGCACAAGGTAAGACTTGTCCTGGTTCATCCTGCTTTCTTTCAACAAAACCAAAGTTGGGATATTCTCAGTGCACTGCAGTTTCGGTCTGATGTTTGCATACATCAGGCATGTTAGGCTGCTCATTAATTTGACGTATTTAATTCTGTATTTAGGGTGGGCCTATGATACAACATGCAATAGGTATGTTTTTTTTAGGATTTATTGTCAGTACACCACTCATGTACTGACAGGAAAGCATACATATAAGTGCATATACTTGTACTTGGTGAAATTTAACATGTTGCAGAGAAATTGCACCCTTTTTATTTATGCAGGATGTTTGACGACAGTTCTTGACAGAAGCGGTTCAGTTCTATTAAACTGCTTGGCTTCTTTGCAAAAACTTGGCTTTTAAGTTCACATGTCCAACATATAATTGAGTTCAGGGTCAAACGAATTTTCAACTATCTGTCCTAAAATCCCACCATCAGACAAGTGGAAGTTGGTTATAAGAAATGCTGCTGTTGAAGCCAGTTAAACATCAACATGAACTGAATTCAAGAATAAGGCCACATTTAAGTCAAGACTGAATTTTCCAGCTGTCCACATGGACAAGCTACATGTCCTCTGTTGAAAGGTTTCAGTCAGACAAGAGAGAGACTGAGCTCTTTGTATCGTCTTTCTTGAAAAATAATTTTTGATGAATGTAAACATCTGATCAGATGTGGACCAATTTTTTTTATGATCCTGTAAATGCGTGCTGGACTTTATGAGGATTTCCAGTAGTTTTTGCATTTTGGATTTCATAAAGAGTTTTTCATTAAGGGTTTGGCATTCATAGAGCAACTTGGCTATAATTATATGGCTCACTTCCAGTCCAACACTCTTTTTAAGCTGCCTGGTCATGAGAAACAGGTTCGCCCAATATTTAGTTTGTCTGAGAAGAGAAAAGAGTTTCCGGTCTTATTCAGCTGTTTAACTAATCTAACCAGAAGGGCTAATGGGGTTCTGTGGGAGGGTGTTTCAGATTAATCCTTAGATTAATCCTTAAAGCCTTCAGGCTTTGTCAGAGATGTACACAAATACTCACAAAAAAATCCGTCTTCTACAATGACTCATTATACATTGGTTTAAAGTAGCTTAGAAATCTTAAGTTCAAATAGCTCTTAATAACTTGAGCTCTTATGCATATTGATTATTGGGTAAAAGCAAACCTGCTGAAGCGTTTCCTAAACGCGAGTTGTTTATTCAGCCAGCACCGCCTGACGCCTCGTGTTTCAGCGCTCTTATTTATTTATCGCGTCTGCTTGTGTGAAGGACTCGGCCAGCAATTCTGACCCCGCTCTGAAAGCCGAGCTCGAGTCGTGTCTGGATGAAAATCTGCAGCTCCAGGAGATTCTGGACCGGAAGAAGAAGGAGCTAAACGAAACACAATCAGAGTGAGGATACAGAAACACACACACGCATGCAGTCTCCCATGAGAGCCTAATGACAGTGGTTGGTCATGACTCAAACAGTTTAATAAGACAAGGAGTTATTGTTGCTTATTTCCACCACATACAAAACAGTCTGTTATTTCTATTGAATCATTCACAGATATAAGTCGGACTTTGTTTTTGTTGCAGGCTGACTCAGCTGCGCATGGAAAGAGAGAAAGCAGAAAGTCGGGTGAGAGACATGGAGGACCATCTGGCGGAGCTTCAAGATGAGCTACGAAGAGAAAACGGCAGCAAGACGGTACAACATTGTCCTTCAGGGGGATTCTTTTACTAAAAACGCTCTCTGTACTCACTGTACCTTTTACCGTTTATAGGACCTGATGTCTAGTCAAGCACAGCTGATGGAGCTCTCCCAGCTGAAGCACAAGCTGGAGGAGACACTCAGACAACGAGAGAGGGAGCTCACAGCTCTGAAAGGCGCTCTGAAGGAAGAGGTGGCATCACACGACCGAGAGATCGAGGCGCTGCGAGTACAGTACAGTGCTGACATGGAGAAGCTCCGCAGCAGCATGGAGCAGGTGTCCCAGGTGTGCAGAGTGGACAGCAGCCACTTAGACATGGAGCCAAAATGTTGAGAGTAACCCTGAGTGGTGACAAACTGGCTAAATGATCACGAGGGTCTTGAGGTCAACAATAATGTGTATGCACAAGTGCCTTGCAAAAGGATTCACAACCTGGAAGATTCCCACATTTTGTCCTGTTAAAATACAAAACTTCAGTAGATTTTATTTGGACTTTATTAGGGACAGAAAGTAGGACATCATTTTTCAGTGGAAGGAAAGTTTTACATGGTTTTGAAATTTGTTTTGCCAGTAAAAGTTAGAAAAGTATGCCCCCCTTTATTGTGATGTAACAAATTGTGTCTAAAAGTGACCTAATTTGTATTCTCAAACCTCAGAGGTTTGTTAGAGAACATTATTGAACAAACGGCTTGATGAAGACCAAAGAACATATGGACACGTCTGGAAGATTGTCCTACAAAGTATTTACTCCCTGGGGTTAAATATGAATACACTTCCTATTTATTTATATTTGTAAGAGAATTTCAAAACCATGCTTTATTTTCAGTGCACTTCACAGTCGTTCACTTCCTGGTATATCATTATTATTTATGACAAAATCTGAAGTTCTGGGTGTATGTGATCTATTATAAGGCACTGTCTGTTCTTTAACCCCTAAGAAATGTAATTTTTAGCTAGACCATCTAAGGACAGTCTAGATCCAATAGCCGTTTGACAACAACTTTATTAGATTTTAAGGTTAATGAAGGATGGAGATAACAGCTTCCTGACCATGGTCTTAAGTTTTTTTTTTTTTAGAACATGCATTAAATCATCAAATAATTTGAGCCTGACAAAGTGATTGACTTGACATACATTTATATTTATGTATTTTTGCATCTGAGTGATGTAACATATTAAACTAGACTGAGCTTGACTACCGTTAAGGCCAAGGACTCACTTAACTATAGTAGCCCATGTCAATACCAACATTATTTGATATGCTTCAAAAAGTGTTTAGTTTGGTTTTATGTAATTCTGCTGTTCATCTGAGTTTAAACAAAAAAATGTTGAGCATCACATTCAATCTGTTCTTGCTTCTCTTGCCCTCTGCTACAGTCTCACGCAGGGATCGAGGCCGAGCGGCTGCGTGTGAACTCGTCCGTCCGCACCTTGCAGCAGCAGCTGGAGGATTGCAGAGACGAGAGCAACCACTGGATGGAGCAGTTTCACTCCACCAGAGACGAGCTTCGAAGCACCAAACAAGAGTGAGTCAAGCCAAGAGCTCAGATGGTTCGCAAAGTTTCTCCACGGGACTCGTCACCTGCACATGGATTTTCCATGCTTCTTTTCGCTTTCGTTTCTACTAATGTGTTTCTGTTTTTTTCCTTTCTCATTCTTCCTGGTCACTGCTTCTTCCTCTCTTTGTCAGAGAGCCGCCCAGCAACCCTGAAACACAGTGAGGGTCACGAATTTCACAGCGTTTATGTGTTGACATGTGGAAGTTTAGATTTGGCTAACTGTGCTAACACCATTGTGTTAAGACTATCCACACACAGGTCATTCATTCATGATGCTTTACCTTAACCATAAGGTCCATGATGACCAAATACAAATTATAGATCATAATTATTCTAGTGCAACTGGGCTTATGATCATTTCCTAAAGTTATTTATTTAAATCTGTGACCGCCTATGTTAGCAGAAACATTAAAACACAGGAGCGGTGTGGATAGTCTGTGTTTAGTAAAAAAATAATGTGTTCCTGTGAATATATCTTTGTGATGCGATAACTCAAGCTGCAGCATTTATTCGCTCATTAACCAAAACGAATCGAATTCATAATTTTCACCCATGCAATCCAGCAGCTTCTGATGAGGTGATTAAATGGTTTTTAAAATAGCACTACATGGTGCGATATTTTGTGATTGGTTGCTTTTGAACATTTTTCAGGCTTCTGCAAATCCGTCTGGAGAAAGAGGAATCTGAGGATGATCTGAAGGAGCTTAAGGAGAGAATGAGCGCAGTGAAGCAGCAGGCAGCAGACTCCAGCCAGTCAGAGGCTCTCAACCAGGTGCAGTAAATTTGCTGGCATTTCTACTTAAAGAGCTTTTTCAGTTTAAAGTGTTCAGTTTTAGAAAACAGGGTCCAAACAAGGCCCAATTTTAAAACAGGGTCCTTATGAAGTCTGGAAAACTTGAAAACTATGTATTTTGATTTGAGTATATATATTCTTCCTTCCCTTCTTTTCTCCTTTTTTTGTCTCCTTATTTGTATAGCTTCTTTCTTGACTGTCTTCTTTCTGTCTTTTCATCCTTCCTTCATCACTTCCTTCGGTGCCTTGTTATTCTTTTCTCAGGTCTTTCCTCCCTCGCTTAGTTCTTCTTTTTCCCTCCTTCAGATCTTTCTGTAAAAGTGTCTTACCTTCCTTTCTTGTGTCCCACTTTCCCTTGTATTTGTCTTTCCTTCTGTCCTTTTTCCCTTTCATCACTACAGTCTCTGTTTCTACAGATTCCATATTTAAAGCAAGAGGCATTTCTAAAAAAGTTTAGAAATGCCTCTTGTAAATTCATTGTGAATTATTGTGTTTTAATTTTAAAATGGGCCTAAATGAAACAGAGAACTCTAATTCCACATTAAATTCAAAGGTCTTCATTCTTTCTTCTTAAACAATCATTGCTGTTGTTGTATTATTATTCCACCCAAAAAAAAAAAAAGAACCGTTCAAATGCATCATTAAAAACATAAAATTAATCTGACGCTCCTGCCATTGTTTGGTATATGTAAACTTCTGACCTACAGTGTAATGACCTGTACAGGAAGTGTAATCATCAGACTGTATAAACAAAATGTTTCCAGGAGCTCCAGCGGTGCAGCGCTGATCTGCACAAGACCAGGTTAGAGCTGGAGAAGCAGAGGACTGAGTATGACAAGAAGGTCATGGAAACCATTTCCCTGAAAAAGTCTCACCAGAACCAGGAGGCAGAGCTAAAGTATGAGATTGACAGGCTGAAGGACCAGTTACACAGGGCCAAAGATGACTGTGTTAAGGCACAAGACAAAAATAAACAGGTCAGTTCACTCTCATCGTAAAATTATACTAAGATATTAAGCTTTGCACCTGAAAACATCTCATTCTCTTTTTTTTTTCCCCTCCTCCAAATAGCTCCCGAGCCCAGCAACCATCTCAGAGCTGGAGCAGAAGCTCAGTGAGGCTCAAAGAGAAGCCAGCCAGTTTAAAGTGAAACTCTCTGCAACCGAGGAAGAACTGGAAACTGCTAGAACAGGTCTAAGTAAAGCTCAGATGGACATTAACACCCTCCAAGATGCTCAGAAAGATCAGGAGGCGGCTAACACCCGGCTCAAAGAGAAACTCTCACGATTAGAGGTGAAACTGAAACGTTATCCTACTGAGAGACTCTCTAAAACCATCAGACTTAAAAGAATAACTGATCTGCTTTGTGATTTACTCAGACTCAGCTGCAGAGCAACGCCACCGAGAGCTCTGAGGCGGAGCTCGCCCTGCACTCCGAGGTCAGAAGCCTCCGATCCGAGCTGGATGAGGGGAAGAGAAAAGCTTCCAGACTGAGTCAGGAACACCGTGAACTCGGCCTGCGTCTGGAGGACACAGTGAGGGACAGAGAGACTCTGAAGCAGACAATCGCCCAGCTGGAGGACAGCAAACGGCAGCAGGAGAAAGCCATGGAGAAACTCAACAAAGAAGTAAGAGAAGCTGATTTCACAGTTCATCCTCGCTGCTTAGGAGGAAATGGTTCAATAAGTTCAGTCCATTTATATGTATTTCTCACACTTCGCATTCTCTCTCTCTCTCTCTCTCTCTCTCTCAGTTCGAGTCTCTGAATGTGACCTCAAAAGAAGAGGTCCAGGCTCTGAAGGTTCAGCTGGAGGAGCAGAGAGAGCGAACACGAAAGGACGTGCAGGAGGCACAGCGTCATGGAAACGATACAAAATCCGAGCTGGAACGAAACCAACAAAGCTTAAGGCGACTGGAGGAAGAAGTATGAAGCTGTTCAAATTATTTTCATTTATAAATGTTTTAATGATCAAGTTTTCTTTGTTGGGGATGAATGGCTTACATACAGTAACCTTTGTGCAATTTAGAATATCATTAAAATATTAAGTTATTTCAGTAATTTTGTTAAAAAAATAAAACGCGTCATAAAGATTCATTGCACAAAGTGGTGCTGTTCCAGGGGTCAAGTGCATCATTGGTATTACTGGACAGTTGAGTGGAAGGAAAAATGCAATGTGGCACTTGCAGTGAATCTCTTGAGTTGCACTTTTTAAACTGCATTTCTAAAACAAATGAATTTATGCAGTAACTAATTCATAAGAAAACACAGTATAGGTTTTATACACATGGGTATTTTATCTGTTTAACTAGATGTTGCGACAGAAGAAGGAGCTTCAACTTGCGTGCGAAGAGAGGGACAACCACCAGCTGGACAAGGAGCTCCTCACCAACAGACTGCGCCACCTAGAGGGAGAGGCTGAGGCCAGCAAAAACAGCCTTAATGAGAAAACGCGCGAGATTCGCATCCTCGAGGTATGTTACTCACTTTTAGTGTCTGTTCTAGAACAATAATACAGAAACTGGATACATGTGCGGTGTTGGGTGACAACGTTTTGTAGAGAGCTTGTTGATGTTTTCTCCTGTCCACCAGGACAAGCTGAAGCGTGTGGAGTTGGAGCTGGAGGAGGAGAAAAGCTCCGTGGAGATGCTAACGGACCGAGTGTCCAGGAGCAGAGACCAGATCGACCAGCTCCGCTCTGAGCTCATGCAGGAGAGATCCTCCAAACAGGACCTGGAGCTGGACAAGAACGCCATGGAGAGACACGTATGTCCACCTGCTTTAGCAATGAAGAGTAATACAGTACACTAAAATAGTAGTCGTGCCCCTTGAACATTTTCACATTTGTTACTTTACAATAACAAACTTCAGTGTATGTTATGAGACATACCAACACAAATGGAAGAAAAATGATGCATGTTTTAAGCATTAAAATTCTGAAATGGCGGATTTGCAATCTGAGACCCCTAAATAAAATCGTTGTCCCCAAAAGAATTAGTAAATACAATCCATCTATGTGTGATTTTAATAGAGCATGAATCCAACTTTGCAATAAACAAACATCTGGGAGAAAGCTGTAAAGAAGTGTAAAGCAGGGTTAGATTATAAAATAATATCTCAAACTTTGAACGTCAAACAGAACTCTGTTCAATCTTTGATTCAAAATTAGAGTATAGTACCACTTCAAACCTGCAAAGATATTGTTGTACTCCTAATATGACAAACTGGGTATTAATCAGATGGGAGGCCAAGAGATGACTCTGGAGGAGCTGCAGAGATCCTTTCAAAAATCTGTTTTTTATGGAAGAGTAGCAAGAAGAAAGACAACACTTGTCTAGTTTGGACTTGGCAACAAACTCAGTAATTGTTAAAGTCCACCAGGACAAGCATTGCGAACTAGCTAAGGTTATACAGGTTATAGTGTTCAGTATTTGTTTATACTTAACACTTGCCCCCATTCAAATAAGTTAGAAAGAAAGTATGGAGTAAATGCATGTGATTTTTGTGTGTCGGCAGCTGAAGGAGCTGAGGAGCCGTGTGGCTGAGATGGAGGGTCAGTCTCGCTCGTCAGCGGGAGTTTCTCAGCTGGAAAACAAGATCCAGGAGCTGGAGGACCGGCTGCGAGCTGAAGAGAGGTAAGTGCAACATTCAGAGAAAAACGTGCCTTATTCTTGTGTAAAAAAAGTAAGATTTCATTTTTTTACTAACAGACACTAATCCAAGAGAATGGCAAGTGTGAGTAGTTGGTTAGCTTTTGTTTACAGTTTTTTTTTTCCTATCATAAAGAGAGAAGAACACTATTTTGTCGTCACAACGTCGACTGGAAAGGAAGCTGAAAGAGCTCAACATGACGCTGGACGAGGAGAGGCAGACGCACACCGAACAGAGAGATCAGGTATAATTATGGTTATGAAATCGGTGTTTGACACGCTGGAAGACACTGCATCAGATTTAAGACCTAACGCGTGTCGCAGCTCATCCTGAGGGTGAAGGCCCTGAAGAGGCAGGTGGACGAGGGGGAGACGGAGCTGGAGAGGATTGAGACGCTGAGGAGGAAAGCCCAGAGAGACGTGGAAGAGCAAACGGAGCTGAAGGACGCTCTGCAGGCCAGAGTCACCGCCCTGGAAACGGAGCTCAAGTACGTTTTTCTTTTTTGGGTTTGTTACACACTTTGTACAGCTGAGATCATCAGAACTGTTTTTCTGAGTCATTAACAGAAGAACAGAGTCTCCTCCTTCTCTTTACGTCATGAGACGAATAAAACCGCTCGTAAAAATGACACCATGATTAGTGAAAGCAGATCGCTCAGCTGTGACGTGTAGCCTTAGGTTTACACAACCTCCCTGGAATGCCATATTTTCTGTATTAGGCTAAAGCTGTACATTACTCATTTACTACAGGCAAGATTACTTCACAAACATGCTGGCAAAAAACAGAGTGACATGTTGTTACTTTAACCAGCCAGTGGAGGGAGCTCTGCTCTCCAGAATGCCGTTGACTGTCTGTAGACCAAGTAAAAGAACCCTTCATAATGTTTTAAGCTGAACATTTAAAAATAACCCATTGCTGTCTGTGTCTGACAGGAGGAAAACTCAAGCATCGATGAGGCCGGCTTTGGATTCGTCCGCCCTCAGCTCAGACGACGACGACGACAGCCTGTACGACCCGTCCACCATCACCTCGTTTCTCACCGAGAGCAACCTCCAGACCAGCTCCTGCTAAGGAGCTGTTCTAACCCAACGTCTGGGTTAGAACAGAACTAGAGGTTCTGCTGAGAACTATAAATAAAGGGGAGGCTTGTGTAGACTGGGGGAAAAGCTAGAGGGTAATGGTAAACACAGCAGACAATGAGGGTGGGCGGCGAGGACCTTAACGACTCATTGTAGAGCTGAACATAGGGACTAATTTTTCCACACCAGCATGAATGTAAGGAAACAAAACATTTCCACCATTTAAAGGAATTTCCCCCTCCGTCTCTTGCACACAATACATGATCCGACACAAAGTACTGCTGAAGCAGACTTTACTGCGCTTTTTGGAACAAATTCAATGTGTTGGATCATTTCAGTGCTGCTTCACTTTGAGAAGCTCAGCTCTTTTTTTTTTTCTCTTTACTACCACTAAAAAGTTTTTCTGTAACAGTTTCCAGTGCAGATCAAACCTGGCTAAATTATATAGACGTTACCACAGCAGCAGTGGATCAAACAACCATAAGCTTTTATAGTTTATGTTTGAAAAAGAGGCAGACCATCAGACTGTAGAGATTGTTCGCCAGAAGCTTCACAACAGCCTGCAAAAGATTTCTGCAGCTGCAGAGATTGTTATCCACGACGAAGTGATGAGATTCCTGTGCTGTGATCACCTAAAGAAAAACCACAACAGATTATTTGATTATTTGAGTAGAGCAATATAATATAATAAAGCAGAAAAAGACCAAATGTGTCTACTAATGTTGATTATTAGTTTGAGTTTGACGAAAAAACTTGAACAAAAAGTATGGAATGAAGACCCATTAAATGAATAGTTTTCATGTGTTTTTTTGAGTATAAAAAATGCTTAGTTTTCCAGACTTTTTCCTTTTTCTTTTTTCTAAAGGTCAAACATCTAATGAGGCATAAAGTTAATAGATTTTTCATTGATTCAAATTTGTATTGCGTCCTCCATCTTTGATTTTTCACATCACATTTTGCATTTACAGTTTTGTCTGTGAGTCATTCCGTGTTTAATTTGCTGATTGAATGCCTTCAGGATCCATAAAAAGCAACTTTTTAGGATCAGATTGACCTTTTATTTTTTAATCTGGGTCTCAAAACAAAGTAATAAACTAAATGTTTTATTTTTTTTTTTTACATAAAGGGGCCAAAGCTCACTTACATCGCGTTTAGATAATCTTCATTTAGTGTAGCGTACTTCAGTCCTTTTTTACAAGTGGGTTTATTGTAGTTAAGATGCCTAAAAGGGCAGTAAAGTGGGCTTTTGTTTCATGATGTGTTCTCAAATGTCCAGAATGTCATAAAGCTCTGGGCCAAATAAAACCAGAAATTTGAGTCTTTGGAATTTTTATCACTTTTTTTTTTTTTTTTTTTGCTGGTCTGCTCTTTATAAAGAAAGACTGAGTATAACTCCCCTGTATGAGCTGGCCAGCCAGTCAGCTGCTTTACAGACACGGCACTTGTGACTTGTATAAGAGTTTTAAAACTGTCTCCATAACAGCAGTGCCTGTGGACTGTCCGTCAGTTTCCACTTCCTGTTTAGAAATATTTTGACAAAGCCAAACAAATGTCCTTTGTAAGTGAAAGAAAGCTAACCTTCCTCCAGTCAGCTGACCAGATGTACACAGCAGGATCTTGACACCATAAAAACAGCACGATTGGGAATTGTTGCCGTTTTTAAAGTCTGAATTTTTTTTAAAACCTGAGTTTGCTGATGCCTGTAACTGCACCTTGCCTTTTTTGTTTTCTCAGCTTTTCTTCATAGTAGTTAACTCAGCATCATAAACGAGGTGGTACCAGTCGAAGAGTTGAAAGACTTTCGACTCAAACAGCTATAATCATTCAGTTACTTTGAAGGGATTCGTCAGTAATACTGGTGATTGTGACGCATGAGGCCACAGCAGAGGAGTTTATGTACACTTTTTTCCTAATCGAATATAGTACATTTATAAAATCACATTTGAATGAGTTGCTGCATTTTGTTCACTGGGACAAATAACGTAGTTTGTATAAATGCTTTGCAATGAAAAACGCCTGTTATTTTAGGATGGTTAGGAATAAGAAATTACTCCACATTTCTATCTTAATCTGCACAAAATATTGATAACCTAATCCCTACCAGAGTTTTGTGGAGAAACAAAAATACTGCCTGGTGTTGTATTTTACTGTTGTATAATCGTGTAAATGTGTAAGAATTGCCCTGCAGTCGTTTAGGTTGAACCCACCTGGTGCGTCTTTGCTTGCTGTCCTTGAGACGTTTTGCTGCTCAAAGTGCAGCAGGTTTATACGCTGTTGGAAACGACTTTCATTGGATTGAAATCTAATTAAAGTATTTTTTTCTCTTGCAATAGAAAATAAAGGCCAAAACATTCTTCTGCCAGGTATTTATAAAGATGGCCTAATTACTATGCATTTCTTTGTACTAAGTCAGTGAAACTTGTATTTATTGTCAATTTATTGCAATGCCTTTCAATTATGAAAAAAAAAAATTCAATGTTTATGTATTGTTTTTTTGAAATTATTTTGTTTACACTTTAAGTGATTGGCTTTGGATAAATAAAATGTAATGCTTATATTTGCATTTTCGGTTCATGTGGAAAAATGGTACTGAGTGATTTGTTCTGTGCAGAAGAATTAAACAATTCTGATTTGTACTGTAATTAACTGTAAACATGTTCCACTTACTGTACTTCACAAAATAGATACTTTAGTTTTCTATTATCTGTTAATTTAGCTACAATAAATACCTTATGTTAAATTAACATGTTTTCTTTTGTTTCAGAGCACACGCACACAAACATTTATTTATTTTTTTCTAACAATAACTCGCTGCCAGCTACAGTACGAGTGACCTTTGGGAAGTTTACCATCATGTTTCAGCAAATATCTCTGGAAGATGGATGACTTCTGCGGAAGAGATTATAGCCGGTGTGTTCACTGGCTCTTCAGTGAGAAACAGTTTGTCACATTGCTTTGTGCTAAAGCCAAAAAATACTGCAGCAACTTATCATATGATAAAAACAAAAAGGAAACGTTAAGCTTTTAGGGGATTAAAGTGAAGCATGACGACACTGGAAAGAGATCTGCTCTCTTCTTGGAGGACACAGATAATGAAACGGTTCGTGTTTTGACAGCATTTTTCGTTGTTTTAAGCACAACGTTCATAAATGACTCCGTTGCACACAAACCCAGGGCTGCAAACAAGAACATTCATTTGTCAATAAGATTCAAATTCATACAGTTAATCTCAATGAGCAATAAACCTACATCCTTCTAGTTCAAACTTTAACGTGCATTATTCAGAATCCAACAGTGAATAGCAGAGAAATTATGAGTATTAAGAAAATTGATAATATAAATACAAGACTACATTGTCGAGAAGATATTTAAGACTGGTGTTCTTGTACAGCACCTATACCTGAGGAAGTGAGGGAGTTCAGTTATCTGCACCAATTAATGTTTAGTTAATAGAAGTGATCATCCTTTTATGGAAGAGTAACAGTTTTAAAATGGATATTTATTCAGAAATTACCATGTGAACATCATAATGTGATCACCGTGTCTTCACGCAGATGCAGATTGTGAAATTTTTTTAAAAACTGTAATAAGTTTTAAACCCAAATTACACAGTTTGAGTTTTATTCAGAACATCAGCAGTTCACCTGAAATGATACCGTTTACTGGAAGTTAGTCCCATCATTTACTGAACAAAATAAAGAAACAAATGTTATAAAAACTCAGGCTGTTCGGGGAACTGAGATTGAAACTGGACATTCTCAAGCCCAACCTAATAAATTTAATACTGATGCATTTCTCTACTTTAAATTTTGAAGATAAGAGTATACACACATTTTATTATTATTATTAATACCTTCCATGGGGTATAAATATGATCTGAGGCAGAGGCCCTTTTCTCACAGCCAGTCCTCTAAAGAGGAAAAACAGGAGAAAATACATTCCAATTGAGGCAGATGTGTATGAAGTCTGCAATAACTAAAAGGGTAAAAACAGTAGGAATGATGACTAGATGATATCATAGCAAGGAGGAAAGTCTCTATGGGCATCCTATTATATATAATAAACATATAATAAACATATAGCTGCGATGTGTGACTTCTCTAGTTTATTTTTCTGTTTTGACATTAAAACCTGCTGAATTGTTGTGGTTTCATCCTGGCAACAACAACATCTTTGTCAATACAACCTTCTTTTCCTGATGAGGTTAGACAGCAAAACAATGACTCCTCCAGTGGAGAAAAACAAACATTTTTAAACTGGCAGAGCGTAAACAGCAGCGATGCGGAAAACTTATTCTGTTATACAAACTAAAGCTGCAGATAAAGAAGTGACCTGAAGATATGACACGCTTGACGAGAAAGGAATACTCCTGCTTCAAGGCATTGCAAACAAAACTGCAGGTAAAAAAAACTGAGAACTATGAAGATCCCAGGAATATTGCGTGACTAGAACACAACTGAATGCTTTGAGGGCATTTTACGGACGATAACATAAAATTACCTCTGAGCAACCAGTTGGAGATTGGGTTTACTGAAGCTACAAGATAATAGGAAAGAAATATTTGAATTGTAACTAAATAGTAGCTTTACAGAGAGCTCTAAAATCCAGACTAGACTGGCATTGCTGCAAAAGCAACAAATGTCACATTGTTGTTTTTTTTTGTCTTATCTATTGTTTCAAAACTGTTATTGTTCATCATGGAGGGCAGGAAGACAGAACAGACATACCTGTCAGTGAATAGTTCCCTGAAAACCTCAGTTTTCTTTGTTGTCTGGGTTCTTAATGTTGGTGAGGACATATTAACAAACATTTTTAACCAGCTATACAAAAGATTGTGTTTGCTGAGAGTGTGTAAACAAAGAATGTTATACGATTCTAAATGGGTAAGTCCAAGTTCACATATAGCTTGGACTTCTCTGTTACTCTGCTGCTGCTGTGAACTCTGCAACAATGAGTGGGCCAAAGAGAAGAAAAGTTGACAGTGAGTGTCGAGTGTTCAATAAGGAATGGACAACTAAATACTTTTTCACTGCAGTCAGGTGAAAAGCTGTTTGCCTTATCTGTCAAGAAACGGTTGCTGCTTTTAAAGAGTACAACACCAGCCGCCACTTTTCTACAAAGCAACTATGCTAACAACCAGTCAACGCAAGGACGGTCGTCTACTGCGCTGAGAATGGCAGCTAGTTTCGTCTCCCTTCACACAAGACCCTGAAACGGCACCTCAGGAGTTGCAGATGGAACTGATTGATCTCCAATGTGATTCTGTCTTAAAGGAGAAGCTCAACTCTCTTAAACTGGATGGGGTTTTGTGCTTCATTGAGTGCAGCCAAATTTTCAAATATCCAGAAGATGGCACAGAGGATGCTGGTGTTGTTTGGCTCTACTTACGTGTGTGAGTAGAGCCAAACAACTCTACTCACAACAACTTTTAGTGTGATGAACAAAGCACCTCACAGAGCTCAGCTGAGTGATGAAAACCTCAGATCTGTTCTGAGAATTGCCACAACAAATCTAACACCTGACTTTGATGCACTGGCAAAAAAGGGAGATCAACAACACTGTTCCCACTAAAAATGAATGTACGTATTAAAACCGTAATGCTTTCTTATGCTTATGTTTGATATGTATGCATCTGGTGCTAGCTCGGCCCAGCAGTCAAATTTTAAAAGTCAATGTGGCCCCAGAGCCAAAACGTTTGCCCACCCATGCTCTACAGCTATTCCTAAGTCAATGTTAAACTCATTCTTCCAGCAGGATAATGGTCCCAAAATACTCATAAAAGCAGATAAAACAGGATTAAACAAACTTTATTGATCTCAAACACGTTGAATACTTATAGACCATGCTTAAGCTGCCACTGCATCTGATACCAGACAACGTAAGCAAGCTACCGATTCTATGAGGCAACTTGCTCAGAGACTTTTAGTCCAAATATCAGAGGGGTTGTGTGGCAGAGAGAAGTCGGTACAGTAGATGACAGATGGATCGTACGTTGCTGTCAGGAGCTCCATTGGCCAAAGCACGTCTGGAATGTGCAGTGTCAGCGTGAAAACACCTTCAGAGGAATTTTTTTTCGCAACTGTAAGATGTTTCTGTGAAACCAGATCTGATCTTCTGCAATAAATGTTGACATAACTCGGTGTAACATCAGAAAAATCTTTTTGAAGTTTGTGATCTTATTCATAAACACAAAACATTTTCATTAGGTGAGGAATTTGTTTGAAAAGCGATGAAAGTCGGCACCCTGGAGCTTCAGCTCCAGCTTCTACCCGGGGTTACAGAAGTGTTTGCATCCTGTCTGGCACTTTGGTTCACAGAACAGTCTCTTTTGGACTGTTTAGAGTTTATCACTACATCTGTTCATTGAAAATGAACAAAGTTAGTGTACTTTCACAGCCTGTGGTTTTATTATGTGACTGATGTTCAAAAGAGGCACAAGAGAAACCCTTTATGGTCCTGCTTAGGAGGAGCTGACCTTTAAAGGTTTTGTTCAATGATAATTTCTTGGCATAAAGTCACACCTTCAGTGTTTACTATGAGACTAGATCCAGCTCTCACGACGCTGGAGTGACCAAACCTGGTCAACATATTGTGTGCCTGACCTGTTTTGTAAGACTATAGACTAAACTGGTACATACTTTCTATGGGCAGGACTGGGTTTCCATATTGCAGCTTTCGAGACACAACTGTTGTACCTGAGAGCTTATTGGCCAAGAACTAGGCGTGTGTCAAGTTTTGAAACTGTTGTGGGTTTGCTCTTACAAATGACTGCCTTTGTTATCTAAGTGTGAAATGTTTCCACCTGCCTCCAGGGCTTCCACAAGTCTTTCAGGCCTGGACAAAACGGCGTGTTGCCACCTGCCCTTTGAGAAACTCATAGACCTGAGGAGTGGAGATCAACAATGTCATCATTCTAGCACGTCAGTGCTATAAATACCGATCCTTGTGAACAACATGTAGGCCGCGGTAGTGACGAAAACAGACAGAGAAAAGGTGAAGTAATGTTCTGGTGAAAAAATTAACAAACCGTAGCAGTCAGGCTTACTTTAGTCCTGTTATATAACAGAAGAAACAGGAATTTTCTGAGTTAACTGAAAAAAATACAGAGGTCATAATTTGAAAAGCAGCCACAGCCCTGGTGATAAAAAAGGAGTGAAAATGATAGGAAAACACTTTGTTTTTCACCAGACTCACCTTTCTGACAAAGAACAAATGACATCAGTGAAAGCATCTCATAATTATATTTTCTTTAAAATGTCATCACTGTTGTGGCCCACTGACTCATGGAAACAGTTTAAAACCACCCCCACATCGTCAATTTGACATTTAAAGTGTTTATTCTCATAATTCTCTATCTTCTGAAGTAGTGATTCTATCCTTTCATAATACCGGTGAGGTATCCACCTCGGCATTTCAACCCATAGTTTTGTAACTCTAATCTGTATTTGATCTCTATATAACGTGATGTAAACGTTCACTCACATCATACCACCGTTAAAAAGACAGAATTTTGTGATGTGAAGAATTTTGACTTTAAACTTTTCCCACAAATGTGTGACATCGAGCTTATACAACTGAACTACAAACAAACGGCAGTAGAGCGGAAAATGGGAAACATAACAAAGTGCCTGTTGCATAAGCGTGCACTAATACTTTAAACTAATACTTTATTAAAACACCTTTTAATTCAGGTCATTCCTGTATATACAGTATATTTATATTGGCCCATTTTGTGAATTATGTTTTTTAGATTAGTTACACACAGACTGATGTCTTAAAGCCTTTATTTTTGTTAGCTATGTGGATTTTCCACCTCAATCTAATAAAAACACAGCTGTAAAGGTTTGAACCTTACCAAAAAAAGAAAACATTTTTATTAAAGGCGTAAATGCTGTTGTTTTCAAATAGCATGTTTAATCTGACAAATGGGCATAATGAGGATGCATATTATTTATTTTAGCCACATTCAAAAAACTAAATATGATTGTATTCATCATATTTTTGGACAATAGCTGCCTTTTCTTCAAAAGAAAATGAGTCTGGGAAAATTTTTTCCAGATAATGTGTTTGGCTATAGTTGTATTTGGCACCAAATCACCAAAACACATCATGGAAAGAACACCAAACCCACAGTGCAATACGGTGGTGGGAGCATTATGCACTTGGATTACATTTCTTCAAATGTACATTAAGTTTTTGTCAAGGTGAATGAAGTCATAAACATGACGCAAAACCTTCAGGTAACAGCTGAAAACTTGAAGGTTAATAATCCACGCTTACACACATTTCAATGAAAGAATGACTTCATAGGAGAAAAACATTTAAGCTTTTAAAAAGCAAAGCAAATATACCAAACCTGACAGGAAGTTGCCTTTACTAAAGCAGGTGACAGGAGACATCTTTCTACTCAGAGGAGCGGCGACTCTACTCTGAGCTCCTCACCTCGTCTCCAAGGCCGTTGAGTTCAGCCACCCTGCAGGTCGAGCTCATATGAGCTGCTAATTTAACCTGGTTGTTCACTTTTGTGAGAACACTCTACATAAATGTTTAAGTATCTTTATTGAGAGAAAAGTCAGATTGAACTGAAGTCAAATTTCTTGTTTGTGTGCACAATCTTGGCAAATAAACTGATTCTTATCTGATTATCGTTTTCAGCCAATAGAGCGATCTACATAACCACACCAATCCGTCTATCCATCTGCTGCTCCTGCCTAGCATCGCTTTTGAACAAGACACTTAAACTTAAGCTTCTCTGCTGAGGCAGAGGCGTAGCCTTGCACTGGAAAAACTCATGTATTTATTTTTACATAACCAAACATCTGATTTTTTTTGGAAAATCCTTCAAGTCAAACTTTTACACTCTACGATTTTGCTGTCAACCAGAAAGGCAGACATAACACTGACATAACCGGTTTGAGTCCCCCATTATATTTTCAATCCGGGACTTGTATGCACGTAAAGTTTGATTCCCAAAACAGTCTGGTGTCTAATCTCCGGATCAACGTGTCTGAAAATGGTCGGATGCCGCTTCACAACTCCTTTGTTTGTGGGACACATCTCAACACGCAGCCCTGAGGTTTGGGTGTGCTGAGGTTTGGAGGATATTGTGCATGTGGAGGATTCTCATTCCACAGGATAATTCAACCATTAAAGAAACACCTCCCACTGTGACTTTAAAAATAACCACATTCTTGCGAGGTGATTCATTAGGGTAAAAGGTTTACTAATTAAACACTCAAAACTGCAACTAAGCAGATGAATGAAAGGCAAATTCATTTTATTTCAGTGCGAATCTCTGTTTTAGTCTCCCTTCTTTGTTAAATGCATCCAGTTTTATATTTTGTGCCACTCTGTATTTGTCCTTCCTGTGTCATTAATTGTTTTTGTGCTGTGACCTTGGTCAGTCAGCTACATGCTGCCAGAGGAATGCTTTGTTTGCTACTTTGCACTGTCAACTTGTTCCAGTAAAATGACCTGAGTTAACACTGAGAACATGCATGCAACAGCAATTAAATAACAAAGAAGTGACACATGAACATGTTTTACTTTTGAGACATTTTACATTATTTTCGTACGTTTACAGATTTCTTCTGACGGTGATAACTCCAGTTAATACAAAATGCTTTTTTCAAATTTGGATTTTAGCTATTGGGGAGGAAGTCTCAAAGTAATTGACCCCTAAATCTAATAACTGGTTTTGCTCTTGGCTTCACAAACTGAGGCCCAGACTATCTTCTTCTGAGTTTTCTGATAGAGAGCTGAATTTGTGATTCCATCCATTAGAGCGAGTCGTCCAAGTTACAAAGACCCAAAAATTACATTACCACCATCATGAATCACTATAACTATAGTTTTTAAAAACTAAATCCATATGCAACCAGACCCGACTTCCCTGATGTTTCATTTTGTCCCATCAGTCCACTGAATATTTACCTAAAAGTCTTGGAGATTATGTGGCTCTGTTGGAGGGGGCTCATCTTGCAATCAAAAAGTTGCTGTTTTGATTCCTGCTTCCTCTTGTCACATGTTGATGTGCACTTAGCCCCAAGCTGTCAGTGTATCAGCGTATAAATGTGTTTGCAAATGAATGAATATGCTTGTAGTGCAAAGTGTTTTGAGTGATCAGTATGACTAAAAAATTCTCAGTATGACTACATAAATTTAGTCCATTACTATTGTGAAGTTGGGATGAGATGGGTGTGTGTGTTCAGCTGTGGTTTGGTCATGAAACTCTCCCATGCTATTTATTCACAGTCCTTTTGTTATTGCTTAATCTTACGCACTGACCCTAAATGTGAGGATAGTTAAATATTGTTCTGGGTTCTTTTGATAAACTTGGAGTAATTTTGGTAGGCTGGTCATGTTTTATCCATTTGTGGATAATGAATCTCCCTGTGGTATGCTGAAGTCTTAAAGCCGCAGAAATGGTTGTCACCCATCCCTCTGTTACCCCTGCAGAAAATGTTTGGCGAATCATCATACGTTTTGGAAAAAAAAAAATTCCTTCAAGGATTGGTAAACTGAAAAAAGGAGAAAATATAGTAATAAAATAAAAAGTAAACATGAGGACGTCCCAAAAACTGCATCTGGAGGTTGCTAAAAACACATTGTTCTTAGCAACCATTTGTAGATACATCCAGGTTTTTGCAGTTAGGCTTTTTTATCCCTTTTTTGTTTCTCCATTTATCTACGTTTTCCAATTAACTGCGGCTGCATTCAAGGAATTGTTTTCTAGTTTGTGTATTTGAAATTGTTGAACCAGATTTGTGTCTTCCTCTTGTGTTTTACCTTGTATTTCTGTGCTCTATTGGCTTACAGAAAGGCGCGAGACGTGACGTCACCCCCCTCGACTAGATCGCGTAGTGCGACCAACCAGCAGTGCCCTCCACTGACGGAAAATCTAATATTTCAGCAAAATGAATCCAATTTCTTTAAATTAAGCTCGTTAATTAGAAAATAGTTTGAACATTGTCACTTTGTTTACATACTAGCTATATTTTCAGAGCTCCCGAAATCACAGTTTCTTTCCACTGCTTTGTAATGTGAGGAGACCTTTTTTTTTTTTTTTTTTTAAAGAGGGTCAGTCAGGTGTTTAAACTTTCTCACTTAATAATTTACACGGAAACTGGGCTGCTCCACTCACGGCAGCGTTTAATGTAGGGTTGACCATTTGTATTATATAATAAGAATGGCCATATTGTAATGTTTCATGCTTTATATTTTCTCCTCAGACGAGGTGAAGCTACAGGAGGTCATTGTTCCAGAAGTTGCTGTACCGGTGGCTGCAGCTTCTGTCCAACAATGTGTTTCTGACACTCCCCTTACAGTCAAGCTCGGTGTTTTTTCGTTCTCTCCTGCTCCCTATTTGGCTGTTTCGGTCCGTTTTGTGGGCGGCTCTGTTTGGTTTTGTTGTTCACTCCCACAGTGACGCGCCGAGAAAAGTTATTCCCAACGAGAGGAGCCAGACATAAAGCGTGGGTTAGACAGAGAGACACTGAGCAGCTACTGTGGACGGTCCGCCGGGAGACACAGCGCAGTTCATTTATTTATTCATCTATTTATTTCTATTGAATCCGAGAGGAAGATGAACGGAGTGACTAGGAGTCTTTGCACCATTGAAGACATCAGGAACAATGATTATCTTGTAAGTTCCTTCAAATATACATTTGGATTCGTTTCCAACTATATCTCTGTATGTTTGTACCCTCTGTGGAAAACCTGGGAAACTTTTGTTCTCTTTAGTTTTTCTCCTTTTACTTCTTCCACATGTCTTTTTTGTTTTCTTCTTAATTGCATCCCCTTGTGACGGTTACAGAAGGCAAATGCTTTCATCTGCTCTAAGTGCTGTATTTGCTTAAGTCTCTGAAGTAATTAAAGCATTAATCCCCCCCTTCAGCTCCTGAACAGATTCACATAGGGACCAGGTCAGAATTAGTCCAGATAACATCTGTGTCTGTGACAGGTGCCTTCTGGTCACATCATGTAAAGGCTTACACTTCCAAGCAGTTGTGACAGACAGAGAAGGCAGCCCAGGTTGTGTGCAAAGACAGATTAAAAAGTGGTCAGTTTTTGCAGCTTTTGCTTTGCTACATTCATCCAAAGGAGGATATTTTAAATTCTATGCGCTGGATTCACTTCTGTATGGGTTTTTGTTTTGGGCCATATGCTTTTCACCGTGTCAGGGGGAATCACAAGCCCTCTTTATTAATTTGCAATGTATGGTTTGGCGCATATGTGCAAAAAAAAAAAGTTTTTAATATAGGTGATATGATTCTTTCCTCAGGTGTTCTTGTGTAAGGGGTCACCAGTGGTTCAAGTGTTTTTTTTTTATTATTATTATTTTTGCAAATCCACCTAAATGGGAGTAAGTGCCTCCTTGTATTGAACAAATATGGCTGTGTACTTTGTAAGCCAAAAGATTCCTACTAAAATGCTGTTTTTTGGGAATCTGGACTACATTTGAAATTCCCTCTTTTAAATACTGAGACTGATCAGATCTGGTCTATTCTGAACTAAAGAGGGATTCCTTCAGACTTGATTTATGTGTAAAAACACAGTAGAGAGAACTTTGGGTTATTTTGTGGTGTTAATGCAACATGAGAGTAACCCAGGACAACATTTCATAAAATGACTTGCGCATATTGGGGTTATCAGTGTCTGATTCTCTTGGTTTAATCATTGACCTTGCCTGAAAAGGCAAACTGTTCACCAGCACTGCGTTTTACAAGGTTGCGGAGCAACATGACACTTTCACCCTCTGTCTTCCACTTCGGTGCTCTCCTGCTGAGCTCCCATCAGGCCACACTTCATAAACCCTACCAGCTAAGCTTGAGCTGAAAGATGTAACCCACTAAAAGATAAAGTTGCACATTTCTGCCCTGCGGTCTAGACTGGTAATCTATCGCTCCAACAGAAAGGTCAAAGTATAACAAGGGCAGCACCTCTCACATACCTATTAAACCGATAACTCCACAGAAGAATGCGTACAGCTACAATAAACCCTCTGTTTATCTAGGCCGCATTTAATCTATCAGTCATTACTTTTTGAAAAAGGCAACTTTGCATCAACGTCACACAGAAGACCGGTCCGCCCTTATCAAAGTTAAATTCTGCAGGCAAATAATTTCCCATCTTCAGTATTTACATATCTGGTGTCTGGTATGTTTATTCAAGTTAAGGTAAATGAATGCAGTCTCACCTCCTAGCGTGTCAAAAAGGCTACGCGGAATTCAAATGTGAATAAATGGTGAGAGGGAATTTTGATGTACAGGAGACAATTTCGTTCAGCAAGTGTCACATTGTTTTGTACCCAGGAGGCACACAGACACACAACACAGACTTTAAAACTAAATGTTCTAAAGCATTTTCTAAAATCATCTATAAATATCAGTATGTGATATTTTGTAACTTAAAACTACTGCTTACAAATTTCCTTTTTTGTCTGGTGAGGGAGGCACTTTTTAAATAATGACACAATTATCCCTTCAGTTGTTGTAACTTCCCCGTTGAGCACATTCCTCACGTCTTTCCTCACTATTCGTCTGGAGAGGCTGACATCAGTGGCAGGGAATGGGCGAGACATGACTTACACATGACTTACACACGTATCTGAAATATGCCAGAGCACACCTGGTTTATGTAGAAAGTGTGGATTTTAGGCGGGTTGTTAAGTTTCAAGTATCTCCATGTCCGTTTGGAGTTTGTCCTGATCCAACAACTCTCACTCTGTGACTCAGTTCCATGGAAATGCTTTTGTGTGTATTGTCAGCCCTATACGGTGTCGCATGATGGCAATGCTGGAACAACCCATCTTTCTGCGGCACTGCCCCGATTCGATAAAATAACCTTTCATCCAGTGCTTTTTGTGATTGGAAAACGTTTTCTTGTTTAGGACATTAATATTGTGACTTCTCAAATCAGAAAGTGGCATTATAAATAAACAAAATGTGCAAAAACCGTTTATATATTTTAGAGAAGCACCAATCAGATTACCAGTCTGGGTTTTGTGACATCTGACCTTCTAATCCCAATTTCAATTTACACTCTATTGATTTTAAAATCTGTGTTATGAGAAGATATCACAAAAATATATGTTTTGTAGAAAAACACTTTTCCTTCTAACATAATAAATTATTTTTTAAGCACAGATAACGTCACAGAAGACTTCGTGTGAAAAAAAAAACTTTTACTAATACTTTAAAATAAGGACAATTGAGTACAAACAAACTGGCTTTAATATTTCACATTACTAATTAGCACAGTTAGCTTAGCTAGCATTGCAAACCAGCAGCAGAATGTAGACCCTTACCAAAGTAAATTGCTGCCAATTTCCAAATCTAACATGTTCCTTTGTTGGTAGAGATTGGCAGCTCAAAAGGACAAAACAGAACACATTTTCTGTACTCGTTTTATCTTCTTGTTATCTACTGAAAGTCTTGGTCTCTCTCACTCTCATGTAGTCTAAAGGAAATGCAGATATTTCTCAATACGAGAAAGAAAGTGCAATTTTCTTTCTAAAAACTTGTTACCTGATTGTTTGGATTTTTGATTTTCTGACTGGCTGATCAAGTTGAAACTGGTTGATTCCGATCAACCTTTGAGAGATTTCGGACTCTCAAAGCCTTAAGCTTTCCTATAAGTGTACCTTGTCAACATAGGCTGGGTGTGCTAGACGCACTATTTATTTTACTGAGAAGATTGATGTTCCCCGAATAAAGCGTGAGTTTCTGTCAGGCCTTTAAAGTTGGTAAAAGAGCTTTGTTGACTTACTCTTTAGTCAAATATTTCCTGATCTTAGAAATAAATTAGAGGGGAGATAATCTTTTATTTGAGCGAAAAGCATTTCCTGGTGCTCACAGAAGAACAGTCTTTGCATTGTTATTTTCCTTGTTCAAGTATCATACTGGACCTTTGGTAAAGGATGGATGAATCTGGAATAATTAATTCACCTGCAGCTCATCTGTCGGATCACACCTGTCGTCTCAGAGCTGAGGTTTATATTGCTGTTGGACTAAAGACAAAAGTGACAGCTGTTCAGCCTGAATGCACAGGAGAAACAAAACATTTAATGCACGATGATGCGTGCACAGAACACATCTTGTGGCATCCTTTGTGGTATGCAGGAACCGCACCTGAAGGCACAAAGTCAGAAATCTTGGTGTGTGTAACAGAGCTCTTCGAAAATTTTGTTTACCAGGTGAATTCCCAGGTGTCTACCCAACCCTCAGCATGTTTACCTCCGATAATTTACATCCCTCCTCATGTTTGAATCCAAAACAAAAGCGTCCCCATGTCCTTTCGGCGTGTCCTGATCTTTTGTCCTCACTGAGGCACCATGGGTTGTGTGTGAGCTCAGGCTCATGTTTCTGTCAGTGGCCAGAAGCTAATGCGCTCTGCTTGTGTTTGCGTTAAAGCGGCTGTGTGCAGGTCCCGTCCAACTGCTCTCTTTTGTCTGAGTTCACAGGAAGGCTAGTATTACAGCTGAGGGATGGACAGCGTTTTTCCAGCAGACAGGGAGGCTACCGTGTAAATGGCTCACCCCAGAATGAGGATTAACAGAGTGCTGTGTGCGAGGAGCCGGGGAAGTTGTACAATGAAGCATTCCTTCTTAACAACTCTCCCACTGTTCCCTGTTTCTCAAAACCATTACTCTCTGCTCCCGGCCTCATCGGGGTGCACTAGAGCTTTCAGAGACGGCTTTTCCTCTCAGTCTGCAATCCGAGAGGAAAGCCTGTTGAACAATAGGAGAATTTTCCCTTTTGTAGTTGGATAATTGTTGGTTTACTTGGACTTGAGTCATTTAGAGGGTGTTTTTTTTTTTGCTTTTTATGTCTTGCCTTCTAATTTTCCTACTTAAATTCACCTCTCAGCGCCTGTTCTTTTATTGCTGTTAGCCCTAAAAAGATAAGGTTAGCCCTATAAAGATTCTGCAAACAAAGCTTCTTTTTTTATGACAACTTCTTATCTTTACATGACGCAACAAGACCTAATTTATTTAGTAAAATTAAGAGACAGTAGGGTTTTCTTGCAAAGCCTTTCTCATAATCACACTTTACTCTTAACAGAATACAAAGCAAATTCTTATTTATTTTATTTATTTTTTTTACTACAGCTTGTGCGCAACAACAGACACCCCTACCAACAGAAGTCTCTAAAAACAAACAAGAAAATCACCTAAATCCCCATTTCACCCTCTTGGATGCTCAGTTTGAACTTCAGCAAGTTTTAGCAGATCTAAACCCCTAAATGCTTTGAGTTGCTGCCATGTAGTTAGCTGATTTGATATGTTTCTTAATGAGTAATTAAACCAATACTTCAAAAAAGGACAGAAAACCAAACCAAGACATCATTTCAGATGCACAGAAACATCATAGAAGGTGGGAAGGAAAGAAATATTACTTGCATGCTTTCCTTGATAGTCCAAATATGAAGTAATAGAAAAAAAAAAACAAGAACACGTTAAGTCAACAAATGCCTGACTTTACCAGTATGATACCCTACAAATAAAATATAACTTCCAGCTTTTTAGAACAGAAACACATCAGAAAACAGAAACATGTTCAACATGCAGACAGCGAATGAGTTTATCTGTTTGGATGTATTAGCAGTTTCTTGCTTCTAAGTATTAACTGATTCATCATCTGGTCATTACTGCCACTACAATAATTTCTGTTTTGATATGAAGACATCGTTGATCCTTGATCTAATCTTCTTCAAGCTAAAAGCGGGACTTTATATAACAACCCCACCTCTGTACGCTATTGTGTTTCAGCAGATGAAGCATTGGCTTTAAATCTGTTACAAATATGGAAACAAGTCGGAGCTTGGCAGGTCAGCTGCTGAAAGAAAGCTAAGGCTCTGAAAAATAAACGGCAAATCATAACTACTTAACCACGACCAGCAGGAGATCCATCATAGTTTAACTGTGAGTTTCACATAGATGGGGATTAAAGCAGGATGATGCTCAGATTTTCCTTTTGCACATGAGTGACGTTGTTAACGAAGCTCTGCGTCCGTGTTTGTATTTTAAAGTTATGACATAATTTGTTGCACTGTTGAACTTATCTCTGATTATGAGTTGAACAAAAGATGATCCAACAAGCAGAACATGCTACTTTGGTTTGAGATGGTTACGTAACGTCTGTGACCTCTTCCCTGACATCCGCAGAGTTTACCCATGACATTTTACTGAGCCGCTCTTTCAGGGCGGCTTCCCTTGTGCTGGAAAACACACTCCCAGTAAACATCCTGTTCTAGAGATTTCCTGCTACAGAAGCTACTTTCACATTCTTTTTAATGCATGTCCAGAATTCTTCTCAAAATATGTGATTATCTAAGTCTTTTTATTTCATACTGTACTATACAGAGAAACAACAAGCTGAAATCAAATTAAAAGAGCAGACATTGTTAAAAAAGTGTGTGCTTTGGGCTTTGCCTCAAACGGCTGGTTTGACCAGAGAGAAGCTGTGGATCTCAGCTCTCTAACGAAGAAGGAAAACAGCGATAAAGGTTGCTTCTCCTCCAGGCGATGTCTTCTCAAAAAAATTATAGAATTATGAAATTTCACTCTAAAATTCATGCAGTGTAACAACACTGTGTCTGCACATGAAAAGGGGAAAGATGGCTTACCTCAAAATCCAGAGCATTGTAGTCCAGGCATAAGGACAGGTAGCTTTACGTAGTTTTCCAGAGGGTCCGAACTGAGAGCTAAATGAACTGCAGCGTCAATAGATTCCAAATATTTTTTATATTTCTGTCTTGCTTTCATTTAAATTGAAAAAGCTGACTTCCATCCACCTTTTCAGTTTAGTTAAAACTCGACTTGCTTAATTTTTAGGGTTTAGTTGCAGATCATCTGCGTGACAGTGCTTTACTATGATTAATATGAAAGGGGTGATAAAGAGAGTCGCTTCATTAACGTGCACTGAAGCAGTCTGAGACTTTGAAGAAGATGCAAACTATTTGAGCTGAACTCAAAATGCTTTAAGAAGTGCATGGTTGCACTTAGATCCAACTACAATAAAACTTTACAGTAATTGGAGTCCACTGTCTGCAGTAAGTCACTGGTTATTTAGATTCTGGTAGATTAAAAAGGCTCCAAGTAAAACTCTGTACTTTGGCTTTTTTTAAAAAAAAAAAAACGTACAAACATGTTCAAATTGGTAATAATGGTAGTTTTCTTCAGTGTTTTCTATAACTTTCACTCTCAGTCTTCATGGGCACACTTATTTTATTCCTCTGCCAGATTGTTTATGGTTACTGGGAGGATTTGTTGCCATGGAAAGGCTCTGTTTTACTCTACATGACAGTTTTTCCCTGAAATCCAGCCTCGGCTTCCAGCTGGCTGCGAGCGTCTGGAGGGTTTTTCACCTAAATCCCTCTGACGTCCACAGATTTAAACCAAACAATCTGTCTCTGTGCAGGGCTGGAAAAAGTTTCGCTTTCTTTCTGACGTTTGTTCCCAGTCTTGTACTGGTTGCTGCCCACTTTCTCCCACCCTATGACTCATTCTGTCCTCCTCCTTCTCCTCCCCCCCTCTTCTCCTCCTCAAAATAGCCCTCAAACAGACTCTTTATCACATAACAGACTCTTTTGAATCATTTCGTTTTGCCTCATTTTTCAGGACGGTTGTAGAAGACTGCGACTCACGCTCCACGACCAGAGAGAGGTGAACCGGAGCGCAGAGCAGCACAGAGATAAGGTAAGACATTTCCTGAAGATGAGAAGCACTTTGGATAAAAAGCAGAACCCACCATGTAGAAGAAAACTCTGTGATTGTAGCAGCGTGGACATTCTGACTGTGATTAGTACTTGTCCAGATCAATATTTAAAATTTTATATTTTTATTTTATAGTTTATCAATGTTTTGAATATATACACTTACTCTAATGCATTACTTTGATATGCTAGGAACACATTAAAAATAGACAACACAAGTCTTCTTCACCTCAACATTATCTTTTAGTCCTATTTAGGGGTGATATAGATTTTTAGGCTAACTTACAACTTTCTGGGTTTTCTGGTGATCTTTTAAAGTGAATGTTGAGATGCTTTGCTGTTTAACAGTCATAAAGTTTGATTAAGAATTTTACCGGGGTGTGGAAGAGATATTCTCTGTCTCATGCCCTAGTAAAATGGATCTGGTGACGCTGATTGTCTAAAATATTACGTTTTTATATTTACAAAGATTTTACAATCTTTTACTGAATTGGGTTAGGTTTGCTAATGCGTCAAAGTTGACTGTACCTAAACAGGGCAGACCCAGAGATGAGGAATTGTACAGAATTTTAAAAATTTTTAATTGGAGTAAAAAGAAAGTTGCGTTTTTGTATATCTACACTTGTGTATTAATTATTTGCACATCCGAGCCAGAATTTCCACACACTCACAGATAAATATTCCGAGAAATTAGTCATGAAGTCTCTATTTAAAACCTGACACTTTACGTGACGTTCTCAGTGACTCTGAGAAACTAGTTCAGAGAGAGGGTAATGCATCAGGCTGCATTCTTGCACATTAACTGTAAGTACAGCTCATAATCATGTCACAGCGGCCATCAAGTTTTTATTACAGTAGTTTACACTCATCTGGATGTCTTGCGACTCGTTTTTTCTACCAGAACTGAGGGGAGGTCCACTGCAGCGAGGTTGCGTAACATTCTCTCTCTCTGTGCTCAAGGGCTCGTGTCCACCCATTTTCAGGAAACCAGCAGATGTTTAAGGGCCGGTCTCCATAGAGATTTCTACTAAATGTCTCTTGTGATGCAGGCTCACAATAATGACATGCAACACAGGAATAGCTTGCTCATGAAGGGACAATATGTTCCCCTTTCTTCTACTAGCTAACAGTTTAATTGCATCATTGCTGCCGACATTCCAGAGCGATGTTTCATAACAATTATTTAACATCCAAGCTGCTCCTGCATATTCTGTGTTGTAAAGTTGATCACAAACAACTCCTCCACCATCAGGCTTGGATTTAACAGATGTGGAAAATGTTTGCACTCTTAAACTCCTCTCGTCACTGATCTGCAGCCAATTGGACGAGCTTACGCCCTGGTGCAACCGGCCAGCGATAGGACCACTTCGTACCCTGAACCAGTGAAGTCAAAAGAGGAGCAAGTGGAGATCATCAAGGTGTGTGTGGCAGATATGGATGTCTGGTTTCTGTCAAGGCATTTGACTTGGCTCTGGTCTCTGGTATTGATGTGGCTCTTTGCTTTAGGTTTATCTGGAGGCTCACAGACAAGAGCAGCAGAAGCAACAAGAGAACCTGAAGATGCTGTCAGATGAAGTTTCACAGATACAGGAGGTCAGTGACTGAACTATGATTATTCCTGATGCAACGACGCTTGTGTCAGTGAGAATGTTTCCTGGATTATGAAGCATTTGCATCTTTGGATCATGTAAATCACTCTTCTGGCTAACATATTGCTCTCTTCCTCCTTGTTTTATCTCAGCTTAATAAGTTCCTGCTCAGAAAATTGGAGACTAAAATATGCATGTTCAAAAATAATAAAAAAAATGAAATGCCCTAAACAAATGAGGGTTGCAACTTAATACACCTATTCAAGTGCAATTCTAAAAGATTTTCTTGAGTATCTTTTGTTGTTGATTTTAAAGTGCACTGAATTTGAGGGGAAAATATGTTTTTGTTCTGCTACAACAGAATAAAAACCTGCAGATTCCTATTCTGCAGAAATAACTGAGATCCAGCTAGATTTAGATCTATGTTACTTTTTAATTCAACTGAGAGGATTTTCTCTAGTCTTTCTTACCTGAGATGTCATTAATTATTTACATTAGATGTAGAGGCAACATTGCAGAGAAGTTTTTATGAAATACTTTCAAAACAAAGAAAATAAATCATCACAGCAGGAATTCTGTAAGATGACTTTAGCTCCTTAAATTACAGATCAGCAGAGTTGGCCTGGTTCGCATTCAACTGGTCACAGTGCTCGTTCCACCAGCATCAATCTCAGCTGCAAACAGAAGAAGGTTGCAGGACAAAAGTTTGAGCAGATTTGGATAGTGTGCTCATAAAATGTCATGTAATCTCTAAATGGGTCAGAAAATGTAATTATGTCTAAAACAGACTGTGAGGCCTAATTCACTAAATGTATTTAATCTTTCAATAACACAAGTTTCCTCTTCTCTGTTCCTGCTCAAGAGCAGGAAAAAGAAGACTAATTTATCCAAGAAGTGCATATAACATAGTGTAACCAAATATATTTGGACATGTATAAAAAGTGAATTCTAAAAATATAACTAATGTGTCAAAAGTAAAAAATAAGTTAGTGGTTGTAAACTAACACAAAAAAAATCTGACAGGTTCCTATTTGGTTTCTGCGGAAACTTGTAGTTACAACTACCAGTTTGTTCTTGTGATTGTATTTTAATATGTATCACATCTGATTACCAAAGGTTGCTGATAATTATGAAATGGAATAATTTTAAATGCATCATCCTGAGTATTTAAAGTTGGGAAGTTGTTTGTTTTAATTCATTAAAATGCCTGGATAGCATCTGAAACACTCACAATGTGTCTGTGTTTGTTGCAGGTGAGGTACTGTCTGAAGAACCTGAGAGAGCAGATGGCGGCCAAAACAAAGGTACCCGAAATGTGTTGTTCACTGGATTTATTTTCTGCCTCTCATCCTGTGTGCTTTCCTTTCACCTCAATTATCATTCCTGCCATGGTTAATTTTTTTCCCTGCTGACTTCCTGTCTTTCTTTATGCAGCCGCACACAAACGGGTGGAAGGTCGGAATCCCATTCCGAAAGAACGGATTGTCTGCTCCCAAAACCGGGTCCAAAACTGACGGGCAGGTGAGCAGAAAAACACATGAACAGGCTCTGCTTCAAGCTGTTGTTGGTGGTTTTTTTTTTTTGTTTTTTCCTTCATCCGTGTGAGGCTTTTAGAGAACATATTGAATCTCACGTTTGTAGCATCAGCTCACAGAACATTGTGTAAAGCAATCCTCTCCCAGAGGCACAAACAGAGCGGTTATGTGGGAAAAAGAACATAAAGAAATTATGTCAAAGCGTCAATGTCCCTTATATTCCTCCGGGGTGTGTGAAAAATATCGTTGGAACACACTTTGTTGCTCCTCCCACTGCACATGTTGTTGTTTTCAGACCCTCCTCATTCCACAGATGCTTTAAACTAAAATAGTGTCCCTGTTTGGCCTTCGACCCACACATTTCCTCACCTCCACAACCGTCTGCGTGCCATCAGAGTTTTGTACAAACACAACGAAGCTCTCTGTGTTTACGTCCCAATTATACTCGTATCTGTGAGTCACACTCCATCACCAACGTATGCATTGCATGTTGCACAAACAAGAAGGAAACCCCTGCAACCTAAATGTTCCAGTGACGCACGCAGACACACCCGTTGTGTTTATGATAGGCAAACCCTCAGAGCTTAGGTGAAACAAAAACTGTTTTTATTAGGTCATCATAAAAATATGTGCCCAACTGTAAAGTTGCAAAGCTAACACTTTGCTGTTTATCTACAGGATGCAGATGAACAAGCGGAGAGAGACAAGCTGAGAGAGGTCAGCAAGCGTTTGTATGCACAGCTGCAGGAGGCAGAGAAGAAGCACCAAGAGGAGAAAGAGAAACTGCAGGTAATATACACACAGAGGTAATAACCCTTACCCTCCATTATTTATCTCATCTTCTAAAGAAGCTCGACTCTCTGTCTTATTTAGGCTGAAGGCAGCAGGCTTAGAGACTGTCTGAGCGACAAGGAGGAGCAGCTGAGGGTCACAGAAGAAGCTGGCGAGAAGAAAGACAAGCGCATTGAAGAGCTGCAGAGGCTGCTTGGAGGAATGGAGCATGAGAGTTCCACCCTGAGGGAGACCATCCGCAGCCGCGAGGACGAACTGCGTGAGCTGCGGAAGATGAGAGAGGAAGGCCACCAGGGGGAGCAGAGGTCAGCCTTTACAGTCACACAACACCCACTGCATCACGAAAGTACTCACTGAACTTTTTCCTCATTTTGACATGTTTCAACCTCAAACTTCAGTGTAGTTGATAGGATATTATCTAGTAGATGAAAATAAAGTAGTGCATAATTGAAAAGCAGAAGAAAATTAATAATTTTCACAAGTTAAAATCCGAAAACTTCACTTTTTACAATGATTCCCTGACAGAAATCTAGTGCAAACAATCTACTTTGGAAGTCACAGTTGTTCTGGTGCAAGGCCATCTCCTCTGAACGATGTCATTGTCTTTGTGTTTTTCAGCACTTATGAAGACTGTAAAATTCAGTTCTGGCCTCATTTCACTAGAAATCCTTCCTGTACATGTGACTTGTGTCCCGTTCAATGCAGCAAACTGGACACCTTGTAGTTTTATTTAGACCAAAGATTTTTCCCTGATTCTCTTAGAGTAAATGACAAACAGTTGATAGGTTCTTCATTCTGTACAATGGAAAAAAAAACAATAAAAAAAAGTACATAGAAACCCTGAAAGTTATGTATAATTGCCTTTCATTTTCCCTGCCTTTGGTTTATGTTTGTAACATGACAAAAACATAAAAAGTTCACAGAGTCTGAATTCCTTTGCAGACCAGTATTTTTGATATCTACTACTTCCTGAGAATTACAGTGTGCCGTAACCGTCTGTGTGTATTTTTAGGGCTGAGCAGTTGGAGAAGGAGGTGGCTATTCTCAAAGAAAAGATCCACCATCTGGATGACATGCTGAAAAGCCAACAGAGGAAAGTCAGACACATGATTGAGCAGGTGAGAAGCACATGCGCCAGACTCTGTTAGGCAAACAAGTTGACTCCATGCTCATATTTGTGCAGGGTTTGCTCACTGTTTGGTTCCTATGTTTGCACATCTTTAGCTCCAGAACTCTCGCATGGTGATCCAGGAGCGGGACCGCGTGATCCAAGAGCTGGAGGAGAAAGTGGCATTCTTGGAGGCTGAGGTGAGAAGACCTCCTGGCCCATAGTAAAAAAAATCTCTGGACTGTGGGAGCGAAATTAAAGAGAAAGAAAATGCAATGCTTGGCAATACTGTCGATAACCCTTAAACCATTTTGTTTGTGCAGAATCGAGAAATGCGTGACCAGATGGACTACTTCTTGGGAGGACAAAGGTCAAGCTCTTATCTCTCAACAGAGCGCAATCCACAGATTGTGTACAGGTAACCTTTTTTTTTTTTTTTTTTTGGAAAAGCAGCACTTTCCATAATTTATGGCACCACTGTGGTAAAGATGTAAATTATCTGACAAAAACACTTCAAATAAATTCATCTTGTACTGTAGCAATATAACCTAACACTAGAAATTTAGGAAATTTATCTTTAAGTATTGGATGAATTAGTGCACATCATAAAACAGATAGCATTACTAGGAAAGAACATTATCTGGAAAAACTAGGGCAACATCTAAAGACATCAGCCAGGAAGTTAAAACTTAGGAGCAAACAGACAATGACGCTTAGCGTACAGTGAAATTAGTTAAAAAGTAACTTCCACACAATAAAGTGGATGATTTGGAGTGACCATCACAAGAATCTGACCTCATTCTTTCTGTAAAGAGAAATGGATCACAATTCAGACATAACCGTGGAGAACAATAACCCCAAAAAATGTGACCCAATTTCTCCAAATGAATCTGAAGGAAGTTGCAAAATCCATCTAAAAACTCTCTCTCATTCTAGCATTTAGAAAATGTTAATAATCGAAGTAATCCTAACTGAACTAAAACAGTAAACGTAAAGTTTATTCTTTACTTTTAATTTAGTGTGAGTGTCTTTTCATTTATTTTATATCCTAAATGTTTGACTCCTGCTGTTTTCAATAAAAGTGGTTAATTCACTGTGCTCCTGTTGTTGCAGTAAACCACTGAAGCCATCCACCTCCTCCAACAAACCACTGCCCTTCATCAAAGTCATAGAGATCCGGTCATGAGAAAACAGAGGAACCTGACAACCAGAAGCAGCAGACTTTTTTCCAGACTGAATTCAGACAGCAGCTCTGCTGGTGACCACATCAGGAGAATCAGAGCTGAGCCTTCCCACACGGCAACTTTAACAGCTCCACTAAAGCCGCGTCCCAACTAAACAATGTTTGAAGGAAACAGTGGGGCGATCAGCAGCACCCGCTGTGTATTTGCCTCATGACTGTGTGCAAGTCAGCTTTATGTAGATACGTTAGTGACTCAGATGTGCATTTTGTGTTTTTGCTGTTAGTAGAATGAGAGCTCTCCTTGTTCTGACCTGTTTTCATTCTTGTCACACATTTGAACTTTGAGTTTATAGCGTTGACTGTGCAGTTTATTTCCTATTCATGACAACATAACAACGCTCAACTAAGATAATGTAGCATCAATGTTCTGTTGCTTACTCACACTGTCCTGATAGATCACGTAAGAAGCATTGACATTATCTAAAATGTGTCTTTGTACAGGTTTGTCATTTGCGAATATATGACCCTTTCATATGTACACAGCCATATGCGTGTAGAAATTTATATACAAAGAAAAATCAAATTACTCGTTGGGTCTTTCACATTTTCAGAATTTGTTTGGTCCCCTAAAACAGAAGGGCGCTTTATAAAACTGTGAGCACACAGAAGGAAAACTGAAGGTGTCTTAATTTGAATTTTCCTCTAAACATAATCATTTCACTTCCACGTCATTGTCTGAATCCTTACCTTGTACATATTTCAGTGAATGTAATTAGATGTTTAAAATTCAAACAACTTTCTGCTTTTTATTTATTTATGCTAAAATAAAACCTGTTTGATAGAAGAGCTTTTGTATGAAGTATATGTCCTGATCTGTTATCGCTGTAATTTTCGGAATAAACACTTTAAATAAACAAAGTGCATGCTTTATAATTATTAGAGCTTGACTGGAAATAAACACTATTATTGATAGGTCACTATGAAGAGACACATAAACAACTGCTTCGGTAGTTTCTTGGAAATACCAGTCAGCTAGAAACTAAGAAAAATCCTGGCAAAAGAAAATATTTAATTTCCTCAAAGAGACGTCCTACAGATGAAATGTGAACTTCCTGTGAGGAGGTGAGGCTCCCATTTCACTCCAGGCACACAGGTAGATTGAAATTATGAGGGCGACCTCTGCTGGACACTTCTCTCACTACAAATTGCTGCTTTGACAAACTCAAACATTACAAAGATACACACGTTTAATGATCTCCAGTACGAATTGGGAGTAAAATTTGAGGATAAATTAACTCTGATCTATGTCTTATTTACTCTTTGTATTATTTTCAATATAGATAAAAATGTTTATACTGGATTATTTTAAAGTAGCAAATAACATGCAATTGGATAGTATTCATAAATACTTTTTCTGATTAAAATCTTTTCAGTTACTTTATAATCGACATTTTTTTTGTGTGCTTGAATCAAAGTGCTGAGAAATGCCCCTAAGAATACATACATAAAGCCTAATTACGAAACTACATATTTCCTGAGGCAGGAAGTTGCTTCCTACTTGCTGTGACAAGTAGAATGCTTTAAAGTATGTGACTTCACGTCTTTTAAAGCTATGTCTATAACAGATTCACCAAACGGCTGCAAGTCTTTATAACGATGTTTGCGTTTGAGAGAAACGTGTCATTCTGCATTTTGAAATTGTGCAGACTCCATAACAAAGGAAGATGGCAAGACGTGAATATTTCAGTTAAGAATTTACTATTTATTATGTTAAGCATATTATGCAAGTTGACAGTATCGCCTTTTTTGCATGGCAGCATGTATTCATAAGCACCACAGGAAATAAAAAGTACTCAACGTTAGATATGTCTAACAGTTTAAAAAAAGATCCTTTTCATATCAGCAGGCTAGCTTGTAAGACTAAACAGTTAACAGTCTTCCCCTGAAGTCATACCTCAACCCCAACACATTTTAAAACATTAAAATACTGCTCAATAAAGATAATTGATCAAAAAAGAGGCACTTAATCAATACAGTTCCTGAATTACATGGCTTTCGTAAGAAAAGGCTTAAAGGAAGTAAAAAAAAAAAATGGCTCAAAGGAACAACATAAAAACATACATAAACATAAAATTACTGGCACAAACAGTGTTTTCTCTCATCATAGAAAAATGCACACACAGTAGTTTATGTCATAACTATTAACTATTATTTTATACACACAGGCGGTTAATTTGAACATATCTGCATAGGTGAATACATTGTGTAATAAATACTGATTGTCCTATGCTGTTGCATAAGCACTATAAATTTGTTTTGGTCAAGTCAACCCTGCTTACTGTCAATTATATTATAGCACTTCCAATATACATGCAGTAATAGGCAAATAACAGTGTTTGAATCAGTAGTCTGATATGCAGTGTTCTGCAGTGCACGTCATAATACGAAGGCATTGTGTTTAATCTAATACTGTCAGGTGACAGTGAGTGAGGCACTGGGATTACAGGCAGTAGTATATGACTTAAAACTTTTTCCTTTGGACAGATCCATAATTATTTCAGAGCGTGCTGTCTAGCGTGTTGTAGTTATCTTTGAAGTTCTTCAGCTCTAGGAAGTTCCTAGGCCTCTTGCTGCGCTGCTGCGCTGCAGATGTGAGGTAGGTGGTTTGGGTGGGGGACGAGGAGCAGGAGGAGGGGCTGCTGGGCTCGGTGGTGCCGGTCAGGTCTCTGGCTGCAGTCTGGTGGTGTTGGCTCAGTGTGCTGCCGCGAGACTTCACGCTGAAGCAACAGAACAGAAAAGCAGATTGCTTACTGCGTAATTGACATTCCATGTTGGGATTAACACAAAATCTGTGAAGGAGCAGTGTGTGGAAGGGTCGTGCTTTCTTACATAGCGGCTAGCTCAGTTAGAGCTTCCTGGTACTTGATGAACTCTGCTTCTCCAAAAGCCTGGGGTCACAAACAGGTAGTACATCAGAGAAAACTGAATCCATCATGTACTACTCAGTCCTCAACGTTACAGACAGAAATTCACTTTAGTTTGATAAGTGAGGTTTGGTTCTATGACAGCACTTTGTGAATGTGTTTTACCATAACTGCTGCACATCTCCAAACGGATTGAAGAAATTACCAGAGCACCTTGAGAAGTCACAATGGTTCACATTTGATTAAAACTACTAAAAACACATTAGGAAGAAAACAAAGGTTTGTCTTTTGCAGAATTATGAGAAAACTCTGGTCTAACAAAAGATGATTGTGGATGAGAAACCAACGCATTATGCGTACATTTAACAAGAGGTGGTGTGTGTAGTCGTCACGGTTTTTACCATCACTATCGCAACATTGTCTAATATTGTGCACCTCTATCACCCAACTAATTTCAAAGTTTTATACTGGAAAAACATATTTGGAAATTTTTAGTATTTTGGATTTATGTTATTCATTTGGTTTATGTTTTTCATTTTAGTCTTGACAATACTAGAACTTGAATGTCTGGCATTTCTAAAAATTGAATTAAATGTTATAATCAATTACAGGGTACTTATGTAGTATTTTTACAAACATTTTTTTTTCTACTTATTTTAACTAGAAGAAGAATATGTTGAAGTAGTTCTTACTCAAGTACAATTTTTGGGTACTTTACCCACCACTGCATTCAACCATAAATCTTCAGCCTGATAAAAGTACAATGATTATATCAGGAAGGACGTAAGGCATGAAAAGTTTCTACATGTCTTTTCTAGACATCCAGACAAAATACTTATTATTTAATTTCCTGGTGTATTGCATCATATCATTGATGGTAACACAATTAAAATTAATGTAGTACATGAGAGAAGCTGCTGACCTCAGCCCCATGGCGTGCTTTGTTGTAGCCATCTAACACTGTGTCTGTCAGAGAGCTCTGCTTGTCTCTAAAGGTGCAGTGGGAATTTCGCAGCTGCAGCAGCCAGGTCCGAAATCTTTTTCCCGTCACAGCGGTGGGGGTGCCACCCAGTTCACGGAAAGGAAAATCTAATGAGATCAGAGGAAATATGTTGATGTGGGAGATGGGATTATGTCTCTTGCAATTACAGAAAAAACTATTATTACCAATGTCCCGGACAGCGTCTAGTGCTTTCATCCTGTACAGGTAGTCATCAGAACCTATAAACATAAACACATATCTCTATCAGGTATTATTTCTGATGGTTGCAGTGCTTATGTGCAGACTCTGCTCGCTCTGACCAGACTGTCGTCTCTGCGTTAGTCGGTCATCAGCTGGGGACAACAGACGGGGCTCAAAGTGGATTTTCTGGACCTCACACAGTTTGGCTTCAATTACTTGTTTCAGCTCCTACAAGACCAACAAGCACATTAAGCTGGTAGATTAACAACTAAAATACTTTGCAGGATCAAACTTGTGATATGTGTGTGTGTGTGCGTTCCACCTTTGGAGCATTGTGGCCAATGGGAACATGTGGTCCTCTCCGAGACTTAATGGCAAAGTGCATAATTTGTCTTTTTATAAAGATGAACAGCAAAACAAACACCTAAACACAAAGTAGGAGAATAAAACAGTCTTTTCAAACTCTTCTTACAGATGTATGGATATACAAAGCTTAACCAGAACATTAAAACCATCTGCCTCGAGACATGCAGGTCCACCTTGTTGACAGTTGAACAGGTTTGTCCTGCTGAGACACAGAAACTACGGACTTTCTTTTTCTTGATGTGGGCAGCTGACCCTATCAGTCTGCAGTAATGGGAGTTTCACAGCAGAAAACTCTCATAACAAGACTGTTTGCTTTATTTAGAAGATATGTCTTTATGGAAAAAAGACAGTGGAAGACAAGGGGGAAAACTAATTTTAAGCTATCTTGGTTTGTTTTTTCTTTTTCCTTTTTAAATACAGAATTTTGAGCCAGTTATTTGTATTATAAGTTTTCTTTTCAGTAGGTAACTAACTTAGACTGAGGTGGTATTACAGCACCAGAAATTGAATAATTGATATTGACTGAAGACAAACACTTAAGCAAATGAAGCAAAATTGATAGCAAAGCATTGCCCAGATGCCAGTATGATGAACCACGGTTTTAAAAAGTTAGGTTGAAAACTGATAAAATATTGTGTTACACTGCTCCTAAAATTTTGTCATTCTAATAAGATTCAACAAATTTCCCCGGCTGCATTAAAGTATATTGTAACATGTTGCTGCGCACTTCTTATGGAAAAGTAAAATCTGCTGGATTAGAAATACTTTCTTCAGCGAAAAACAGCCTTTAGTTTGTTGTGCAAACTAAAGAAGATCCAGTTAACAAGTCACAAGCACCATGTTTGCTAAGCAGCCGACTAAAGTAGTAGCAGATTCGGTTTAAATAAATGCAACTAGATCACGTTCATTTTTTTCATTCAGACTTTTTAGAACCAGATATGTTTTATCTGGTTAAAACTTAAACAAGCCTACAGAAATCATGAAACTCACCAAAATGCCGTAAGTCAAAACAAGAAACACGTTCACTTTTGAGGCTCCATAATTATCCTTATCCATTATTAAAATATGTTTTTCTTCAGAGTAACCAGCTAAAAATCATCTCTCAGTAAATTAATACTTTTATATTCATTCGATTTGAGGCTTCCTTTAGGTTTGCGCTTAAAAGATACATTATAAAATGTCTAAAAAGTAACAAACATCAGGAAGGTTCAAGTCGCTACACTCCCTGCCTCCTTTGTTGACTTCCGCAATCGTCACGTGACTGACGTTATGCCGTAAAGGGAAAGATTCTGACAGAAAATCCAACACCATATAATTAATATTAAAATTATGCCAATGTTGATCATTTCAAGCTTATCGTTAAGGACTAACCTAAAACAGTTTATGGCTTTATTCGCTCAGGTGCTCAAATGCATTTTCTACTTGTGCTTTTCACGGCAACAAAGTCCATTTTTTTTGGAACAACATAAGAGGAACCTTTTCATTTCAAAAAGTCTCGCCCATTTATGAAGTAAATTAAATTTGTCTACCGACATAGATGTTGCATGACGAAAAAGGGACAGCTCTAGATGACCAAGTTTAACTCTGAAATACATTGTGTACTAGTAAAATAAAATATTCATTTCTTTATTTAGCTAATCCTAAAGACAATATAGTTTTTATATCAGGCAAATCTACCCAACTTCATTAAAACGAACTGCTAGAAAAAGTGCGTACTGTTTTATAATCCACATTTAGTTTTACATCGTCTTAAACTAATTTATTGGCGATCCCTTAGAATTTACACTATGAAGAACAGCGCATTGGTTTGATTTGTTAAGAACGCAATTGTATTTTGTAGACATTTCATATTTATGGGAGGCAGTTCGCAAAACTTCTTCTGATTATTTGAAAAACAATAATATTTGTGTACTTCTTCGTAACACCATACTTTTCTTCGCTTTTCCAGTGACGTCAATAAAGCTACCTAAGTAAATAATTATTATATATACTGTTTCTCTAAATTTTTCCAAAACTATATTTGTTCTTAGAAAAATTTACATTTTGAAATTTTGAAAACTCAAAAAAATAAATAAAAATAAATCTTCAGTCCTGCATTATAAAAAATAAATATAAAATTTTGCTGTTTCTCTAAATTATTCTAAAAATATATTAGGGATAGATTATGAAATAAACATATAGTGCTATTAACATGAGTTTTATGAGAGGTTTAGATTTGTACTGTTTCTTTGCAGTTGGGCAGGTTTTACCTCGTGTTTGGACTGGAAAATGTCAAAACTGGCAACAGCGGCTATGGCGCCAGTTTTGCTATTAATGAGTGTCGCGCATGCGCCATTCTGGATAAAAGTATTGATGCAGCTTCTACATGAGCGTTTTGAAAAGATGCTACCACCTGGCCGCACAGAGACACGAAACTGTCGGTCTGATGTCCATGAACTTTGGGACCTGGATTATAAATTATATTTTATGATCTCCCAAGACGCGGAATGCGAGTGGACGCCCAGCCTTATGACTGAAACTTTTGTGGATCCGATTGAAATTGTGTCTGTTTATCGAGGCCTAGTTTGGGGCCTTGTACTTGAGCTACTAGCAGGCCGCAGTGATAGCAAGTAGGCCGCGGGAGCGCCGTGTTTGAAATCGCTGCGTTGGCTATTCGGTAAGTTATTTTTCGGAAATCTTATTGTAAGTTGTTTGTCTTTTTCCACCGATGACGTTAGTGAAGCCATTTTTTGTGTCTAAACAGAGCAGCACACAAGGAGATACCCGACCGTGGCCTCTCAGCGGCTGTTTGGTTGCTGGCGTCCCGGAAACATCTGAGGAGATATAACAGCATCTGGAGCTAGCAGTCGATCGATTATGGATGTACTACAATCAAGTTGAGGATCGCTTGCAAATGATCGATTTTGGATATACTACAATCAAGCTGAGGACTCCCTTCATTGAAGTTGAGGATCGCTTCCGTCAAGCTGAGGATTCCCTACAAGGTGCCTGGCGGATCCGCCCGACCCATCAAAGGTAGGTTAAGTCAAAGAACTGTTCCAATGGCGGGTCCAGAAGACATCTCAGGGTAGGAGTTGGTTTTGCTTCACTGCTGATGCTAAGGTTGTTTGTTGAAGGCCAAGCTAGGCCTCTTGGTGTGCTGGTTTGGTTTGATTCTCTGCTGAGAGTCAATGAGCGGAGAAGGATTCTGCTGTTGTAAATCCTTCTGTCTTTGTATTTTTAGTGTTGTTTGAAGCAGTTGCTGTGGTCTTGTGACCTGTGGAGTAACTAGAGTCTGATATGTACAATCTGAAGTTCCTGGCTTGAAGTCAGTTGTGATGTGAAAGAAAGAAGGCTGCCAAGGATTTGGCAAATACGGTTTAGGCTGTAGGAAGTGATTCAGCTTAGGCTTTGTAAATATCACTAATAAACCTTGATAACATACCTACTTATTAGTACTAATATAATGTGTCTATGATGACATTAGTATAGCTGCATTTGGAAAATATTTATATTTCCAATGAATATATACTTTTATGGGTGAAGATGAGGTCTTCTATTTCAACATACATAATTTTTTTTACATTTTTTGTACCTATTTAATATTTAGTTTGAAATTTATAGTCCATACTTTAATAATTCAATAACTCAAACAAATTAAATTTACGTTCAATTTAAACGTGAAAACCGATTTGTTTTTGCGCCGAAACAACGTGTGGCCTCGTGCAATTTCGTCATTTGACTTCATTTCTTCTGGACAACGATGATGACGGACAACAGAGAGATCTCCTGGAGCTGCAGGCCGGAGGTCACAGAGGTAATGTTCACACTGTAATCCACCATCTCTTATTTGCAGCTTTTCAGCTGAACTCCATGTTTTCTTTCTAGAGAGGATCGACTGGGACCTGTCCTTCAGTGTTTAAGTTTGTTTTAACCCATTTTCTCTCCTAGACTAAGCAACTGGCAGACTTTTTGTTGCAAATAACTTTTTTTCCCTCATAGATAAAGCCACCAAAGGAGCTTCTACTACAACTAACACTCTTTTTTCCTATAGAAATACTCCTGGAGCAGCTCTTTTTCTTTTTCTGTCTCTCTTTTTATTCTGTCCTTTCAAATCCCCCGGGGGTAGTGACAGAGGGTCTTTCATACAGAGCCAACTTCTGGTTCTGCTGGAGGGTTCTTCCTGTTAAAGGGAAGTTTATCCTCTCCACTGTCACTACATGCATCCTAAATATGAGGCATTGATTTAGCTTAACTGTTAACCAATTGAAATAGTTGGTGCAGTGTTGGCCTCATTTTGGAAAGTCTTCCTGTTAAAGGGAAGTTCTTCTTTTTGGAAAGTCTTCCTGTTAAAGGGAAGCTTTTCCTCTCCACAGTCACAACTTGTGTCCTCAGTAGGAGGTTTTGCTTACTTTACTTTTAATGAATTTAAATATTTGGTGCAGTGTGTAATTATTATTTTGTTGGAAAGTCTTCCTGTTAAAGGGAAGATTTTCCTCTCCACTGTCTCCACATGTATCCTCATCATGAGGCATTGCTTAAGCTTTCATAACTTCTAGCCAATGTTTGGTAACAGGTTTTTATTTATTTATTT
>CAEGAE010028886.1:0-13442 GCA_903067095.1 Girardinus metallicus | reverse complement strand
AAAAAAAAAAAAAAAAAAAAAAAAAAAAAAAAAAAAAAAAAAAAAAAAAATAATAATAATAATAATAATAATAATAATGCCTTTTGTTTTTGTTTGTGCAAGACACTTTACAAGTACAGCAAAACAAAACAATAACAAATGAATACAATAATACACTAAAAAGAAAACAGATGAACAGGATATCGAAGTCATAACACTAATATGCTACACCTGCAGATGGAACCTATAAAACTTTGGAATCCTGGAGAATTGACCTTTCAACTGTGTCCAGATCCCCTAGAAAACTGTCAGCAGACGTGCTGCACTCTGATCTAGTACTGACCGCAGCACAGCTGGGATATTCTGGACCACACTTGGAAAATCAGACACAAATTTACCATATGAAAAGAAAACAGCAAGAAAACTGCATGTTTTGCAGCAAATACATTGAGATACTCTGGCTGATATGAGGTTCCTACATATCATATTTCCCACTAGAGAAACTGTCACATTCAGTTGTTTGCAGATATTTCCAGGTGTGTAAAACACACACAGTCACTGTGTGTGTTACTCTTATTAATGTAACACCCTTTGCAAAAGTACAATTGGTAAGCTGTGAGCTGCATATCTGTCAAGCAGCTGACTGAGGACAGAACTCAAGCAGGTAGCCTGACTAGTTAATCAGCTGCTTTCTCCTTGATAAGTACTTAATAAATTACATCTATTTTGGTCTAACCAAACTTAGTCTGGGTTATGGTAATTGAAATGGTAATATTTCATACAGTACTCTAAATTGAAAACAAATCATTCATCCTTTTTAGTAATATATTAAGTTCCTTACAGAAACCAAAGTTCAAATGCCTGACAGTGAGATAAGGTTTAGTGTGATAATTTGCACGTAAGTGACCTGAGAAAATACAAACACATTTTCTAATAATGTATTAATTTTTTAAGAAAAATTATGTTATCCAAACTGACTTAAAGTAAATTAAACAAAACCAACAAAAAACCCATAACGAAACAAAAAACCAACTGGTTTTTCTCGCCACCATCAATCATTTGTAAAACCTGGCAGTGAGTCATTTATCTCACTTCTTTGAACATTTTATTTTAACCACACAGGACGCGTTTTGAGCATGAACATCATGTTTAAGGTATTGCCACACAATTTCAATTGGATTTGAGTCCTGACTTTGATTAGGCCACTGTGAAACCTTCACTTTGTTCACTTTGTTCGTGACGAATAAGAGAAACCATATTACACAAAGTTCAGAGCAGATTTTTTTTAAGTATCTGGTTTGCAACCGTCAGCAGTTGAAGAGCTGGACTTTCACACAGTGACCTCATCTTACAAGATGGAAACAAAGTGCCAGAATCACTAGAAGCATGTGGGATAGTTCTTAACCATTGTCATGGATTCTTGACTCACGTTTGTCTTCTGATGTGTGGCAGCTAGAATGTTGTGAATCCCATACAGCAGCACACAGGTACAAATATCAATGAACTATAACAGAAGGTTTACATTATGAAGACGGAGGGTTAGTGGTGGTTCTGTGTGATTGAAGGGTGAAACTTTTTCATGTTTAACATTTGATATATAATTACATCTTCTCCTTCTGAATTGTAAATGAATCAAATCATAAAGTGCTTAAAGAATCCCACCTGCATGAGGCCACGTTGGTTTGGATACCTGAAATCATTCGGGCTTCATGCGAAAGCTTTTCACATGAAGCCCGCCTTCATTTGAAAAAGCGGGCTTCGTTTGCGTTCACAATGAAGCCCTCCTGTTTGCGGTTCAATTTTTGTGCGCTCACCCATCCATTGACTTTTCTGTGGACCGTAACTCAAGAGTTATTCTCAGAATATCTACCTATTTACACTGAGTTCATTGGCAAAGAAAAAAAAAATCACATTTCCCAAAAATGTTATTTTTAATAACAGCAATTTTGATTAATCGATGAGATGAAGTTATGGCCCATCCACACCAGAGGCCCACTGTACACAACTTATTTTTGCCTTAAAAAAATTTATGTATGTATTGAGGACCTGAAATATTTTATATGTTTAAAAAAAAGGTAAAATCTGCAAGTGGGCAAATATTGTGTCCAGGGCACTGTGCATGATTAGTTGTTTCTGAATATTTAGAAGGTGAATGCTTAGTGTACCAGTGTAGTGATCAGAAGAATGGTTGCTGACATCTTTCGACATAAAAATATATTTTCCTGATAATTGGTCAGGTACAGCTCTTTCAAAATCCCACATTTCCTGATTTGTCATTTTTAGCTGTAACTGAAAACAGAGTGAGCTAATACGGAGCTTTAATTGGCATTCATTATTAGGTTACATTTTGAGTCATCATATTTCATATTCTAAATAGGGATTTAAATACTAATTTCTGGTCTTCTATACAGATTTCCAATTATATTATTGATTTGGCAGCTGGTCCTATTGTTACATTAATACAATAACATTTCCCTTGTGTGACTTGTAGAGCTGATTACCAAAAATTATCTTCACAAAATGAATTTCCCACAAGAAATACTCATGGTTATAATCCCCTTCACCATCTTCTTTTGATGAATATGTTTCCAGAAAAGGATGCATGATTACATTTTGTTTTAATCAAGCCTCAATTGTCTGAATTGATTTTTAACTTTGGGCTTATTAAACAATTGATTCACAAGAACGTCAAGAACTCTGCTAAGAAACTGAATGTTTGTTCAGTGATATTCTCTTTAAAACAAGATACACAAAGAAATATAATGCGACTTTAGCAAAATAACTAAACAAATTTTTTAAATTGGAGTCCATAAGCACTGTCAACACTCCTGATCTGAGAAATGTCATCAAACTACAATTTTTTTGCTGATTCTGAATAGGTTACCTAAGTAGCTCTGCTGAGTATATTGCTTATGCAGACACTAATCATGTATTCCCAATAGAATCTCTTTCTTTTCTTGTGAAAGGATTTCCTTGGTGTCTCGCCCTTTCAAAGGCTCATATTCCTGTCTGGAAAAGGGGATGTTGCAACAAATGTCATGAGAACCGTTTGATCCTTAAAAACAAGATAAGCTGGCATGGTAATCCCACAGAACTTTAACAGCTGATGATGAATAACACCTTGTTTTAAAATGTGTTAGACAACACACACGAACATGAATGAGGAGCCATTGCAACGTTTGTTCTTTGAATGCTGAAAAGTTTATTCTCTTTGCAGTTTGCAAAAGATTGGATTTGCTTACCTGAGTGTGTTCCTGATTTTAGGTCCAGTGAGTACTTTGAGATTCAACATCAAAAAAAGTTTCCAAATCAATGCTTTGATATCCAGGGTGAAAAACAAAGTGCACACTCCAAATGTGTAAAGCTTAATGTTTTTTAATTAGGAGGTGGGGCTGCACAGTGGCGCAGTTGGTAGAGCTGTTGCCTTGCAGCAAGAAGGTTCTGGGTTCGATTCCCGGTTTGCATGTTCTCCCTGTGCATGCGTGGGTTCTCTCCGGGTTCTCCGGCTTCCTGCCACAGTCCAAAAACATGACTGTCAGGTTAATTGGCCTCTCCAAATTGTCCCTAGGTGTGAGTGTGTGAGTGCATGATTGTATGTCTCTGTGTTGGATGGATGGAATTAGGAGGTGACAGTGGCAGGTAAGAGCCTGTCCTGTAACTGGTGAGTTGCTGGTTTGAAACCCAACTCCGTCTGTCTCTGATATTGTTTCCTAGACATTTCACTAGTCATGCTTGTATTTCCACGCTTTAAAAATACATGGAAATTACTTTGAGTGCCCCTAATGCAGCTGGCCTAATGCGGCCAGAAAACTTAGAGGTCTGGGAGGAATTCAAGCATGCTTTGGAGGCAGAATGTCAGTCTCCTGAAGTAAGTTCTCAGAGTACCTGCGTCTTTTGTCCAGACTCAGAATATTCTCATGTGGAGCAAAACTGCTTTTTGAATATACTTAAATCTGTCATCTTGTGCTGCAGCGAAACTTTGAGTATATCATACTGAGTTTTGTAAAGAACATATACACCTTTTGTGGAGAGCTAGAAGTTTTAAGTTCTTCTTCTCCCACTGGAAGAACCGGGAGAAAAGCAGTAATATTTTAGAGAGTGGTAAAGCCAGAGGAGAATAATGCAAACCAGAAGAGGTGGAAGTGGTAAAGAGGAAAGGAGGAAAACGATTATAAACAACCTGAAAGTAATTTAAATAATAAACAGAAAGAAACAATTATTTAATGAAATAAAAGAAATAAATGGCAAGATTTAAACAGATAAACAACATAGAAACGATCAGAATGTGAACATAAATTAAAACCAAAGTTCCAACACCTTTGAGCCTAATAACTATGTGGTAGAGTTTGCCAATATATTTAAAAGGCTCCGCAGTGCCAGGCTGCAAGGACTGGCTGACATCTGCTAAGAGACTGAAAGCTTTGATTAATTTTGTAATAGAAGATCGATCACTGTATTTGATTTATTTGATTATTCTTATTCTTGATGATTGCATTTGACAAAATGTAATGTAAATTACTGGCTTCATTGTTTACTGTATTATGATTTTATCACGTAAAACACTTTGAACTGCCAGAAACAACAGCAGTGGAGTGGCAGACCAGGGTTTTGGTTTCTAGAGGAGTTTGGAGAGTTCCTCTCAACTGTCCAGGGTATATACGTCAGTCTCCAGAAAAAGTCTATTGTGTCAGAACGGAGTCTCCATTCAGTTGTCCAGCTTTGGGTCAAGGAGCAGAAATGTGGAATTTGTTTTGGTAATAAAACAGAGGATCAGATCTTCAGTTTGGTTTGGTGAGTTGGTGAGGAAATCAAATGAGTTTGGCTGTCCTGTCCACATGAGATTTGTGAACTCAGAGAAGCCATATAACATGTACCATTAACAATTTGTGGTGGGTATTGCTGGTAAGTAATTAGTCACTTGAATTAGTTGGAGCTTTTGCTAACACCGTTGAATTCAAGAGAAGTTGAGCTTCTTTCTAGCATGGATAAGGGTTCCCCTTGCTTTCCTTAGTCAGTGATCTCATTTGTGCTACCCTTTCAGATAGTACCTGAAAGGGTAGCAGTCCTGGAAATGAAATTGTTTTGTTTGGGAGCCTCAGAGTTTTTGCAAACAGTTTGTTTCTGTTGATGTCTTAAAGTATCTGCTTTAATCTAACTCGAGTTTGTTTGCCTATAAATTCTGGTTAATTTGTGGAGATGTGAATGCACAATCAAACTCTGATGCGCGCCAACAAATAGAACAAATGTATCCAAATCAACTAATAAATGTTTTTATTGAAACTAAAGTGTTGTTGTATGTATGAAAAATAAATTGTGCATAAAAAGAGTTACCGACATAGGAGTGTGGGCATCACACACCCTAAGGCCCAGTTTAGTGTGAGGTGTGCACAATTAGAATCCACAAAGAAATTATTTTAATTTACAGGTTTTCTAATTATCACACTAAACTATGGTCATTACATAAGGTCATAAAACTAGATAAAACTAGAAGCTCTGCAGTGCCAACATCACAGAGATACCCAGATCCATTGGTTCTCCATCTACCACAGAGTACACTTTAAGATCTTGGTTCTCCCTTACAAGGCTGCCCAGGCACTGATGTACATCTCCTCAGATGTCCCCAGCAGGATCCTAAGGTCATGTGACCAAGACCTGCTGGTTGTGAGACTGAAAGACCTCCCCCTTAGTTTGAGGGACAAACTCAGCTTTTTAAAATTGCTTTTAACTAAAAACTGTTTTTAATAACTTTTTTCTGTGCAGCACTTTACAATCTATATTTTGAAGGGTGTTACATAAATAAAGTTTTGTTTACTTTGACTAAGAGGGTTCAGACATAATGCAGAGTAGTAGCCCACTGGTTAAGTTTCTAGTGAGAGATGAGCAGAGGAGCGGCATCATCCAGGTGAAGCTCTGACTCCTTTCGATGCTCATTTGCATGAATATCTGAACTAACAAGGAAGAGTTTCTGGGTCAGATCCAGAAATACATCATAACTTAACTTTAACTTTAATTCATGCAGCAGTCTGGTTATAACCTCTCATAGGCTATGAACGGACGTATACTAACACCTCTACTCCTCTATAGCAGTAAAAATGGAACTGTGTGTACTGTGTATCAGTCCGTTGTGCTTTTCCTTTGTTGCCTGGCAACTGATGATGATTGGGACTGTGAAGTGTCCTTGTGAGGGCCGTTATTAGAGACGCACACATACAGACAGGCCGTTGCTTTCCAAACAAATTGGAAGATGATGAACAGATGTGTGTCTTTCATCCGTCTCATAGTCATATCTCTTCCTGCTTGTTTCAAGTCCTCACTTTTATTTATTCATGCCTCTTTCTTTTTACCTTATTTTATCCCCCTCTCAGCTTAAAATGTTATGGGTAATTCTGGTTGTACTTGACTTTTATAAATATTAAAAACTTTCAGTTTTAAATATGATTTAAAGTGTGCTTATTCTAAATTAATTGTTATTTGATTTTCAATTTAGTTTTAATGTAGAAATATTCCATCACTTGGAATTTAAAGAGACAGTTTATCCACATTTATTATGTTGGTTTATGGTAGAGGTTCCCAAACTGTTTGAGTGTTGAGTGGATGGAACGGGGAGTCTTTAAGAATCTCTCTTAAAAACTCCCTGCCCCCCTCACACACATTATTCAACCAGACAGCCAGAGTCTAACTCTCCCTATTTGCAATCCATAGGGGGGGGGGGCACAGAAAATGTTTGAAAACCACTAGGGGGGGCCAGGAGAATAAGTTTGGGAACCACTGGTCTGTGGTTACACACCAAACTTACTACCCAGTGATTCTTTTTTTTAACCTCTTCTGTTCAGAATTGTCAACACTTCTGATTAGACTATTCACAGCTAAAGAACTGTAATGTGTTCCTTCATCACCCAGTATGTGTTAAAAGCACCCAGTGACAGGTTTATTAACATTATTGTGCATTGATATGAATACATCAAAAATGAATTCTTTCTGGCCCTTCATCACAGTATTTCAAATATAGCTTAATACTGTAAAATCACAAGCTGAGCTCACTCAGACTTGGACTGCTACATGGTGACTAGGTGCTTCTAACATGTTGCTTGGTATGTGTAGAACATGCATCATAGGCACTTTGGCTACACCAAGCACAGAAACAGTTTAAGGCAGTTTTGCAATGACAGCCAGGTAGTGGTCTCCAACTCCAGTCCTCAGGAGCGACTGTCCTGCATCTTTTAGATCCAGCCCTGCTCTGACACACTCGTTCAAACGATTAAATGACCTCTTCAGCATGAATCAAGTTTGTCAAAGGCCTGGAAACGAGCAACTGATATGCATTGGAAGAGGGATGCATCTTAAAGACGTGGGGAAGTAGTTTTTGAGGACTGGAGTTAGAAACCACTGGACTAAGAGCTTAAGAATTTATATTGACGAAAACGAAGGAGCAGAGGCTCAATCTACTGTTCATTTACTGTTAAGACTTCTTTCAGTAAGAAGCTAAGTGGTGAAAACTAAGAGGTAAACTATTCTACTTTATGTGCATTGTGGTCATTACATAGAAGAAACACTACAGTTACTCATGTATCATAGAGTTCTGCTCTTGAATTTTAATCTTTACTTGGTGTGCATGCCCCAAAAGGGAAAATCATTTGAAAGCAAAGACTCTTTTAATGTAGTGAAGATTATAGTAAGCTATTTTATTTCCTGAAGTCAGATGAATACCATCAGGTACACAAACTACAAGCTTGTTTTAAGATGCAAAACTCTGGATGACTTTTAATTTTCTGCTCACAAAGATCTGGAAATAATCTGAACTGGCTTGCTAAAATTCTCGAGTTATTCATAAAGGCCTCATTAAAGATATTAAATTTTACACAACTTTATTGTGTTTTGTCTAATTTTTGTTTAAAAAAATAATCAATTTCTCTAATAGTTGGCAGTATGCAATGATCACTTGTTTGTTTTTATTTAGTAAAGCTTGTGATACCGGAGTGTAACCGGTATCACCCATTAACTGATGGCTAGCACTTTGTAATCCTTACAGCTTTCAGTTTTGAATTGCGTTGTGAACTAAAATTATTTATATGGAGCATTTGGGGATCTGCAGGTCTAACTGCTGTGCAGACTGGCCAACACATAAAGTCTTAAAGCTGTATATAATAAAAAGATTGGAAAGATGGAGAGGAATTAGCCTTGTTTTTTGTCTCTATGACAACAAGAGCTGCAATGCTGCTATGGCGACAGCACACATAAAAAACTGTATCTATGAAGTGTATCATTGAGGAGCCGGGTAGAGAGGCAGATGAAGGTCTGAACAATGAGGACGCTCAACCTCATGTTCTTTCTTTTTGTCATCATTTTCTGCTCACGTCACTCCTTCTCTGCTCCTACATGTCATATTCTCTTCTCTGTTCATAGGGAGTCATTTTACATATAAATGTCATTTTCATATTTTGGCATTTAGCTTTATTTTGTATTTTGAAAGTATTTTTGTTGAGTAAATGAAACAGAAAGTACTTGATGTGACAGAATGTGGCATGTTATAGGTTATCTAAGAGCAAAATAACCAAATAAAATCTATCCTGTCTTTTTGCTCAATTTTAGCTTTAACATTAATTATTTAATTTAACATTACTTGTAAGTCATTAAAAATTATGCTGCGCCATGATACTCCAACTACTTCCTGTCATTTTCTTCTTCATGGTTTCCACCAGTGGCAACATCTGGTGCAAAATGTTTTCTTTGCCGTCTTACGAAATAAACCAATTTCAGTACGGCATAAAAAACCCATCTCATCCTAGCGCCAAAACTTTTTATTGAAAAACGAAAGTCTTTGCAAAATGTATGTTTTTATATTTAGCAAAATTATTTTTGAGATATCACATTGTGAAGTGATATGGTCAGTGGAAGTGCAGCTGCTGAGATAAGCAGTGACTATTTGTTTTTTGTTTTCCGTTTTATAAACTCTTAACCATTTCTTTCAAGTGTTAAAGAAATAAAATCTGCTTACATTTGTTTTTTTCTGTTGTTTTTGAGTCAGGATCCTGCCATTCCAAGGACAACAGCTTCATTAATCAGCCCTCAGAATGACAGTATACTGCAAGAATATAGCAGTTACACCTTTCCCAAAAGCTGACAAACTTTTCTTGACTAAAAACATATTTTCTTCTCTTTGTCAGCTGCCAGAGTGTGGATTCTATGGGATGTATGAGAAGATTCTTTTGTTTCGTCATGACCAGACATCAGACAACATGCTGCAGCTGCTGCGCTCTGCCTCGCAGATCCAGGAGGGTGACCTGGTGGAGGCCATTCTGTCAGGTGAGAAAGGAGGAAGAGTGTTCGTGCATTGCCAAACAGGAAAAACATTCTGGATATTGTGGAATACATTTTTGTGATAGGTCTTGCACATCATTTTGTTGAACAAACAAATCCAGGTCTCCATGAGAATTGATTACTTAGGAATTCTGATTCTGAAGATCTGCTTTAACACTCTGTGACCAAACAGACCAGAAGTCCTGAATAATATTCTGGTAAATGTAAATCCAACCTGATGACTTCCTATAGTTTGAATAATATGTGAAATATTCAGAAAGCAATATGTGATATTATACACACTGATATCATGCAGGTCTAGTTGTTTGTCAGTTTCTTAGAGCCTAACTTAGACACTTAGGCTCTAAGTGTCTAAGTTAGCCACTTAGAGCCAAGTCTTGCTTGTAATATGTTTCTTAATTAAAAGTAACATGTTTACTGGATTCTTTAGGCTGAGATACTTTTCCTCACATTTTAAAATCACAGGCAGACCTGCAGTAGGGTTGTTTCAGTAGCACCCTTTGAGACTCCTGACCATGTGAAATGGCACAAACACACAAAGTGGCATAGGCATGTTTGAATCAATTCCAGAAATGTTTGTCTGCACCAGTGAGTGTACTGTTGTGGGCTCACATCCTGAAACTGATGTCAATTCTTTGAGCTAGGTTCTCATCTGTCTTCAGACCGTCTCTGGGCTCAAGTACTCAGCTGTTTATACACAGCAGCACTGACAGCCGGACCTCTGCTGTTTCCCAATGTCTGTATACACTATCAGCACAGCACAGTTGAGTTTGTGTGGGAGTGTGTTTTAATTTCTCACTGGGCAAGGTGAGAAATATTTTTTCAACAAATTTTTTTCAACGAATGCTACATTGTGAGGACCCACATTTCTTATAGGGCCCAAAGCTCAGGCCCCATAAGGACAAGTGCTGTTTTTGGGGGAGATGGATGGATGATGGATGGATGGATCTGATAAACTGAGTACCCAGCCAGTTACCTTGAATTATAACACTATTCAGCACATTCAGCACATTTTTCAATAACTTACATTAAAAATACCTAAAACAGTTTGAATTAGCTTTTTTTTAAAAATAAGGAGGGCTTTTAAAAGTAATACTTCTACAAGTAAAGTTCACAGCTGTTATGATCTGATCTTCTGCAGCGTCAGCCACTATGGAGGACTTCCAAATCCGTCCACACAGTCTGTTTGTTCATTCGTACAGAGCTCCAACTTTCTGTGACCACTGCGGTGAGATGCTGTGGGGTCTGGTACGGCAGGGGCTCAAATGTGAAGGTAAGAAAGTTTAGGCTCAAAAGCAGAGCATGATGAAAGAAAGGAAAACCCAGAGTATAATAACTAAAAAAAAAATAAAAAATTCTTGTCGGACTTTTGTTTTCCAGGATGTGGTCTCAATTATCACAAACGCTGTGCATTTAAAATTCCCAACAACTGCAGTGGGGTGAGAAGGCGTCGCAATTCAACGGTTTCATTAACAGGAGGAATTGTTAATGCGGGCCGCCCCCTCTCTGCTGAGCCATCACCTCCCCACTATACAGATGATGCTTTGCTGGTGAGTTTTATTGTAAGAGATAAAAAAAGTAAATGTAATGTTGTTTTTAGAGACATTACTGACTGCATTGTCTTATTGTGTATGTTCATTATGGTACAGTCTCCTGTAAGTCCCAATGTTGAGGTAAGTCCCTCCAAGTTCATTCATACGAATTTCAAAATTAGAGTGTAAATTTGTGTAATGAATATATTCAGCATAAATGTTTTTATTGTACAAATGCAGTAGCAGGATTTTACAATCTAGAGCTTTTTTTGTTTTAACTTAAACTTACTATTTGTTTAGAACAAAAGAAAAGAGATTTTGAACTATGATAATATTTTGGGTAATATTGAGATTATAAAGTGGACAGTCAAATAACAGTTAGATGTCGAAATGCTCCATAAGGTAATTAGAATGAAACTGAGGTAAGCCTGAAAGTACAATAGACTCCAGTATTGTTTCTATAATAGAGACTGAATATGTAGCCTTAAGCCACACTACAACACATCATGCTAACTTCCTTTGCTTTAATAATAAAACATATGAATCATTCTGTTTTGTTTCCTTCAGTGTATCTGAATTATAATTGTTTTAAAGATGTCACGTCACCAGCAAACCTCATGGTTGTTTGTCTTTGCGACAGAAGAACCAGTTAGATTATTACCCTGGCAGGGAGCGGCGAGCTAGCACCCAGTCATACATTGGACGCCCCATTGAGCTGGACAAAATCCTACTGTCAAAGGTCAAGGTTCCCCACACATTCCTAATCCACTCATACACCCGGCCAACTGTGTGCCAACACTGCAAGAAGCTGCTGAAAGGCCTCTTCAGACAGGGTCTCCAGTGCAAAGGTATGTACATTAGTGATCTTTACTTTTATGACAGCACCAGTACTTAAATGTCCTAAAGTACCTTATTATGGTGGGGGTTGTTGAAGAGTAGCTACCTGGTTCAGTAGCTAGCTTACTCACTGCATCGGTGACCTTCTTTGTTCTTGTGTCTTTCTCAGATTGTAAATTTAACTGCCATAAACGATGTGCTCTCAAAGTGCCAAACAACTGCCTTGGAGAAGTTTCCAGAAATGAAGGCAAGTTTCCAAACACTAAACCATCAGAGCTCATTTCGTATTTACACATATAGGTGAATGGATTCTCTTGCTAAAACAATCTGTACAACAACCCTGACAGGCCGAGCTAAACTGGTTGGCCAGGTATTTCTGGACCTTCACTCTACAGCCAAGCTTAATGTAACTGATAAAGTAAAAAAAATAAAACTATACAAAGATGATTGGATGACAAGATCAAATGTGAAAAACTGATTTTATATATGCTTGTTTATCTTTAAAATGGAACTACTTCCAAAAGTAAGTATATTTACTTTTTATACAACATAGCCTCAAATCACATAAATGTACTTTAGCCAATGACAAGTTGTTATTTAGGATGTAACATTATTTTCCAATAACAAGAAAAACTATTGCATAATTAAAATCTTTTTCCAGCTCCTCTAGGTAATTCACTCACATTAGTTGAGGCATGTCACTGATTTCTCATTGTTTAATCTATTTTTCATCTAATTGTTGTCAGAGCATTGCTAGCTCTGACAAACTTAATTTCAAGGGTTTCATTCCCAGTTTTGGTTTGAAACTGAATTCTAGTCTGAGTTAAATTCTTTATTGTTTGACTTCAATTGTTGTGTCACAGATCTTCTGAGCCCCGGAGCAGAGTCAGATGCTGTGATGGTGGAGGGTTGCCTTGACGACCCCACTGGCGACCGACGTGGTAGCCTCCTTGATGACATGGATGAAGCACTAACTTCAGATGGGGGTTTAATGCTGGACACCGGATCTGCTGACCTTAGTGACCTGCGTGACCCTGACCTGGATGACTCGAACCGTGCTATCAGGTAAACACTCCAACAATTCATCCACAGAAGCTGGAACGGAACCAGGCTGAGGCTGTGCTTTGTCTGTCTGCCTGTAGCCCGTCCACCAGTAACAACATCCCACTGATGCGAATTGTTCAGTCTGTCAAACACACCAAGAGGAAGAACAGCAATGTGATGAAGGAAGGCTGGATGGTTCACTACACAAGCAAGGATACTCTTGTAATTGATTTTTCAGACTTTTCACAAATTGTGGAATATTTTACTTGATTAAATGCTGTTCTTTATTTATTTATGTTTTTTACCAAAAATCTTTTTGCTTAGTAGCACAATTTGAGTTTATGGCTGAGTTTATGGTAAATTCCAAAATTATTTTTCTACCAAAACAACCTTTTGATACTGATGTTTCTCAGTTATTGCTGGTTATGTTTGCTCTCCTCTGCTGACATCTCTTTTTCTCTCTGTTTCAGAGAAAACGCCATTACTGGCGGCTGGACAGTAAATGCATCACCTTGTATCAAAATGATACAGGAAGTAAATACTACAGGGTAGGATACACACTTCCAACCTTTTTGATTATTGAGTAAGAATCACATTCTTTATGATAGTAAATGTGTTGACTGGGCATTTTGAGATATATATGCTGAGGATCTCTTCTATCTATCTATCTATCTATCTATCTATCTATCTATCTATCTATCTATCTATCTATCTATCTATCTATCTATCTAT
>CAEGAE010028884.1:0-21029 GCA_903067095.1 Girardinus metallicus | reverse complement strand
TATATTATATTATATTATATTATATTATATTATATTGTGTCTGCTACAGATGGCTGTGATGTTGAGACCATGGACGATGCTGGTGGCCGCTGTGCTGTGTGTGCTGGTCTGTCTGGGAGCGCTGGCAGACGCCTACCCTCCAAAGCCAGAGAACCCTGGAGAGGACGCTCCACCTGAAGAGCTGGCCAAGTACTACACGGCCCTGAGACACTACATCAACCTGATCACCAGGCAGAGGTCAGTGCACGTCCTCCATGTCCCGAAGGGCACGGCGGTTCAGGGCAGATGTGTGGAACTCGTTTTAGTTTCATTAATGATGACAGAAAGAAAAAGTTTGTCTTTTAAATCTGTAAAAGAATTAATTCTATTCTGATGACTTTGTAATCTACATAAATCCATTACATGACATTATCATTTTCTAATTGCAAATTTTTGCCACTGAACAATTTCCACCATTTTACAGCGAAAACAAACAACTCAAGATGTAAAAAAATATATATCTAAATTGCATTAGGATGAAAACACTATCCTTGAATTTAGTTTTTTCTTTCAACTTTTCCACTTGGGATCACATAAATTTTCCTTTGATTGAGTCACAACAGCAACCACTTCCCCAGTCCTGCTCTCAACATGGGGTTCCTCCATGCATGCAGCTAGCTGAAGCCGCTCTGATCAGATTACGGTTCTTCCCCGGAACCTCCAGGCATCCAAATCTACAGCAGCAGAGCAATAAAAGTTATAAAGATGGAGCCAGAGAGAATCCCAAATTTAGTTATCAGGGCCAAATCCAGGCCTGATGTTCTCAGGTGTAACGCAGTGTTGAGCTTTTTTATGTAAAGTAGTCTGGCTCAGGGGCCATCTGCTCTCATTCATGAAAGTTAAATAGCTTATTGATACTTGAAGGCTGGAAGAATGCAGTCAAGAAAAACACATTTGTTTCTTTTATGTCTTTCTGGAGACTTGTTTATGAAAACACTTTGTGACCAATAAAATACGTTACTGTTTCCACACTCTTGCTTCATATACACCACTGAGTTTAAAGAGCGGAGCCTTAAAACTGTGTGAGAGTGGAATTATTTTCATGTTTTGTGTGCTTTCAAAATACAAGTGGATAAACAACAAAGGTAACAGAGAAATAAATAAAAGCTGCACATTTGGTGTAATCTGGGAGAAGAAGCCAAGCTTAAAATTGCTTATAATTGATTATTTGCTGAGTGTATTTGTGAACAAACCAAACTCAAACACCAAGACTGAACTCACTAGCATCAACTTGTGGCTATGGCAACAGAACAAACTATGAAGATATTTGGGAACAAACCAAACTCAAACACCAAGACTGAACTCACTAGCATCAACTTGTAGCTATGGCAACAGAACAAACTATGAAGATTATTCTTTGTACTTTCACAACATAAAAATGACCAATTCCTTTAACCCTTTGACCCCTAGAGTCTCTTGGAACCAAGGCTATTGCCCCCCAAAATAATAAACAATTTAAAATGTTTAAATTGATCTCTGTTGAAATGGTTAAATCAAATTTAATAGTATTCTCATTTTCAGTAATCAAATGTTAAACTTCTAGGTATTGTCTGTGTTTAAGCATTCATGGGGCCCCTGAAGACCAGGGGGCCCTCTGCTCAATTCACTTACTCCTTTGGCTGGCTCTGAACCAGACACACAGTTAGTCACTTTCACAAAAAATAAGACATTTTCAGGAAGAAATTGGAAGAAATATTGAACTGTAAAACCTTATTTAATTTTAAAGATACTTGTATCTGTGTTCTTAACAGAATTGACTAAATTCCACATCAGAGGGTAAAAACTAAAAACCAGTCAGCATATCTGTATTGGTGCATCTCTACATGAAGCACGCAGATTCAAACTATTGTAAAAATATGAAACTTACAACCAAGAAGAAAAATACTGTACAGTTATTAAAAATAACATTCTGAGATCAAATGAAATGTGCCACTGAGTTATTTCTAACTAATGTGAATGTTTGTGCATCGAACGCAGCAACATAAAAGAGATGCACATGAGGTTTAAAATTTTCACAATTTTCTTTCAGATGAAAGTGGAAATGAGATAATAACAGTCATGCAGGTAGAAAATATCGGCTGGACCGACTGGAGATTTATGGTGTAGAACTGACCATTATGAGACATGGAAAACATTTTACAGTATGAGACGGTACCAGCTGGGAATCCAAGTGTGTATTTCTTGCCTGATTGCTTCCCTGCAAGGCAGCACATACACACAGACACACACACGCACATGCCCCTACACACACACACACACACGGCCACATGCCTCTACACCAACACATGCACACGCACACACACACGCACTGACTGAGATGAAGAAGCGGGGCGTAAGATTGGATGTTGTGATGATGGGGTGTGTTAATGGGAAAACAGGAGCTGCTGCTCGGGCTGCTGGGGTTTTGTTGTTTCTGTCAGAAAAACACCTGCAGTCTAATGCCTGGTAAACAATGCCATGGTTTCACATGAGCCCCTTTCCTCATAAACACTCACTTAACTTATTGTGTACATCCTACATCCTACTGACACCTAAAAAGATAAATGATGTAATAAAAGAGTGATTATAAAATTGAAAACACATCAATATCTTTGATAAAACTTCAGTGTAATTGGATTTAAACTCCAATTTAATGTCTCCCTGTTCCCCTCTTCAGATACGGGAAGCGCTCGGCTCAGGAGGACGTGGTCGCAGAGCTGCTGTTTGGAGGCGACAGCAGCAGAGACCAGAGATCAAGGTGGAGCACCTCATCCACCCTGGGGGGAGCGTGTGTGTGCGTGCGTGGGTGTGTGTGCATGCGTGGGTGTGTGTAGGGGTGGTGCATGTGACGAAGAACCAGATGCTGACTGGCTTCTCTCTGTCTGCCTCTCCACAGATACGATGACTCCTTCATGTGGTGACGCTGCAGCCCTCCTTCCTCCTCATAGTGCTTCTCTTCTGGGGCCTTCCCAGAATGCACCTGGAGGAGCCAACAGGTGCCTCTCACCCCCTCTAAAGCCAACAGAATGACCATCGCTGACCGGAGCACAAGCTCTCTCTCTCTGTCTCTCGTCATTTCGACAACTTTGTTGTTCCAACAGTGCTGTGCCGTAAGTCAGTGTCCAGATTAAAACGTGTGAGGTCAGAGCAGGCAATCGACCGGGGAGTCGTGTCTTTGTGTCCCTCCATCTCTGTGTCGTGAAGACATTCTGTTTCGCTGTTGCCACTGCCGAGAGGAAGAACAGAGGATGTGAATAAAACCATTTTCTGTGTGACTAACATTTGTTTATGACTTCCTTGTTATGGGATGAAAGTCTGGAACAGGCTGAGCTGTGTGGTGTAGAGGACCAAAATTAACATGTTGTCATAAGTTTGTACGACATCATGATAGTTAGTCGTTCAAAACATGATGTCATTACAGTGGTGTCCTCACTGTCACAGGATCTTTTACCAAAAGATAAAGAGAATCCATAGCAGAACAGAAACAAACACACAAATAACCACACGGGGGCGCAAGTCCAGACTCAAATCATTTTTACCATGAAAATGGTGAGAACAGGACAAATCGAGGTTGTGGAGCTTAAACATATAAAGCATATAGATATACAAAATATACAAAAAGGAGGAACGTTACTCAAATTTTTCATCTGTTCTTTAATTGTTTTCAGATTAAGACCTGATGTGTTACTTTCTGAGATCTTTACCCCTATGTCATAATTTCAAACACTTTCTGTATAACAGGCTAGTTCTCCAGCTCTGGCTGTAACCAGGTCTGGATGTGGCTGCTGACACTCAACCAAGAAGGAACAATAATAATGTCAGGACTAATCACATTGAATTCTTAGTTTCTTTTTAAAGATAAATCGCCATTCTAAGCCCCTTAGCATTCGTACAGGTTATTTTTATTTGATATTTACATTTATTTGATGGTCAAAATCTTTTGAGCTCTTTATCAAGACCAGCTACTCCAAAGCACTTCACACTACATTCATTTCACACTACGGTCTTTTCATTTGGCATGTATGTTTTGCAAACAAACCAAATACTTGGAATAGAATTCAGCTCAGTCTGAAAATGTCAAACAGTAATATGGTGTTATCTTGGTAGCAAAGTGTAAAATCACACAAGGTAATCATGTCATTATAGACATCATTAAGGGGTTTAGGAACAGGAGTGTGTCTGTGGTGTTTCTTTTTGTCTAAACATTATCTAAAGGACACACAAAAACTTTTTTTAAAAAACAAGTATGAACACAGGCAAAATGTAATTACTATAAATTAATTACTATACTTTAAAAATGTTCTGTTTTTTGCCTTTTGATGCACAGCCTTACCCTTGTGTTAGGTCTTCACTAAATAACTTTTTTTTCCCTTTGTTTTACCACATTTTCGAATCTATTTACCTGGGTTAAGATGCAGCATCCAACCCTTTCCCCTGGGTGGTGGTGTTGCCTCGTTTTGGAACTACATAGTTGTAGAACCAGCAGATAGTTCGGAGCCCTGCATTCAGTCACCCAGCTTGTCTAGATCCTGTCTAGAAAACAAAGAGCTGTTAAACTTTTCCGTAACATTAAAGAAAAAATAGAGAAATAAAGATACCAGGATCTCCTTTAGGGACTTTGTTTAGAACACAAACACAACTAACTGCTAAGTCTAAATAATTAGACAAATTTGTGTATTTCTTTGTGTAATTTGGTTCAAGATGTCTCATAAAATGTAGTCGTACTAAAAGGATTTTTTTTTGTTTTTTTGTTGCCAAATTAGAGGAGTGGAGGTGTGTTTGGTTGTGTGTGTGGGTCAGCAGAGGGAGGGGCTCTCTGGGGCCCCATTAATTCAGCAGTGCAGCAAATGCAATGTTGAGGCTAATGTCGTTGTGAGACGCGAACAGCGAGCCTCGGCCAGCTCGGTGCGCCTCAAGCCCTGGAGATCTTAGCGCTTTGTGTTTTACCCCGTCAGATGTCCAAATATTTTATTTTGAAGTTCTCACGGAAGTTGCGGCTATTTTTCGGTCACATTGACACCGTCGCCGTTCTAAACGTCGACAACGAGCAAGACAACAACAAGACACGCACGAAACCTCCAGCCAGCGGGAAGCCTGTCTCCCTGTGTTCAGAGGTAGGAGGGACGGGGTCTGCGGGGTCTGCGGGTCTCCGGTGCCAAACAAAGAGCGGCGGAAGACCTGCAGCTCTCACTGCTGCGTTCTGTCCTCTCGGTTGTTTAATGCTCGCAGAGCTGGTGAAGCTGTATTGTTGAAGGCGTGATGTCTGACTACAGTGTACACACTGAGGTTATGTTAATGAGGTAAATAGTTTCTTTGTTCTCTGGTCAGACTTCGGGTTGTACGCATTTTGAAAGTGGGCGTGTCATTTTTGGTTATATCTGACCTCTGAGACCAATTAGAGCCGCGCTCAGCATCTCTCCTTTTGTGTTCGGAGTGGGATTCACGCACTGGTTTAAAATATAATTTAATTTGCACACAGACTTGAAGACATCTGATTCCCTTCTTCTTAATTTTGCGTAGTGTCTGTTTGAACCTGGACTGGCTTTGATCAGCTCTGGGGTGAATGGCTACTGAAATACTTCAACTGGTCAAGCCGCAGGCTGAATTGTGACATGGAGCTAATAGGTTCTGTAAAATACATGTTGTGGTTAAAAAAGAACACACAGAAACAATGTGATTTGTTTTGTTAATATTTTTACTCTTTAAGTTTAAGTCTGTGTCATTTGGTTGCCTGGTGACGCAGCAGTTAGCAGTTTTTTTTTTGTTGTTGTTTTTGCAGCTCAGACTTTGCTCTGTCTCCAGGAGCATGCATGACTTCTCTCCAGGTACTGCGGTGTCCTGCCACATCTCAAAACATGACTGTTGGGTAAACTGGGCTTTTTAAATTGTCCTTATGAGTGAGCGTGTGTATATGGTTGTTTGCATGGTGTATCCCACCTACCTCCGTCCCCACACCACCCATGACTCTGCAGAGACAAGCAGGTGAACACTACGACTGGATGGATGAGACCAAAATGACAAACTGCTGCTACACAGGTCTAGAATCACTATTATGGTTACAGAGTCCATGTTTTCATAATTGAGTATATTATAGGCCTTTTTTTTTATTTATTTTCTCACAGAAAGAATAAAGAAATCAGAAATTATCATCTAAATGTTAAAGCATCTGCGAGAACTGTAGAATATTTCAGTCCAGGACTGAGAAATATGTTGGATTGAAATCTAACCCATTGAAAGTTCAGCTTGATTTCTGTGATTCCAGTGAACCATTGCTGTCCTGCCAACGATAGCATTGAATCAGCCTCAGTGAAAACCTCAGAGTTGAGATGCACACATCAATTTCCATTACCTAGATTTTAGATCACATTTACAAAATGATACAATTTTAGCTGATTACAAATTCTATTTAAGGAATTAAAAAAGACGCATTTCAAAAGATCCTCCTTTAGCCTTCCTTCAGTGATTGGTCAGTAGATGGACTGATGTTATACAGCACCTTTCCAGGCACATTGATCACTCAAACGCTTTACAGTTCAGACTGATTCACCCTCACATTCACACCAGTCAGAGGCACATCAACATGTAACAACTTTTCCAATTGCAAAACATCTACTTTATTGCTGAGGCAGTCACTGAAAAACAGCATCTTGTTTTGACTTTTCTTTCATAAAGAAGAGTCAAAACAAGACTTATTAGATATTAGAGTTGTCATTCCAAATTCCCTTAAGTCTTATTTTAACATTTAGTAAAACATTTCCCTAAAGATTGTAGATCCTTACTTTAACTCTTTCCACAAAGCTACCAACATGGAAATCTTCTGACTCCGGTCGGCAGTAAAAGGTCGACCCTGTTGGATGTAAACACCCCACCATCATCACATCTGAACAGGCTACACATAAATGACACTTCTATCTTACGCTGCAGATTAGAAATCATCTTCTGAATATGTAAAAAAATGCTATAGGAAGTGAAATATTTCATAAGATCTCATTTCTAATAATTATGTTCTTTTAAAATATAGAAACAGAGCAAGTAGAACCAGGCTTGGCTGCTGTCCAAGCCTTTGTACTAACACTTCTTAGTGGGCTGTGCTAACTGTGCCTGTGACATTTGTTTCATGGCTCAGCACAGCAGATGGGTGGCAGTGGGAGATGGATGGAGGTGGCGCTGTGATGAGTGGGTGGGGGCGTGTTTGCATTAATAGCATGGGGGGGTGGGGGTGGGGGGGCAGAACAAGAACAACACTGGCCGACTGCAAGATGACCAAAAGTGAAGAAAACTATATTTGATTTGTTTTCCTTAAGTATGAAAAAAGGAATCAGAGTATGGAAACAGTTGTAATTTTAAAATGTATTCCCTGTCCTGTTGTCATTCATCCATCCTTCCTTGTATCTTCCTTGTGTCCCTCAATGTTTTCTGAGTTATCAAGGAATAAATATGGTTTTCATGCTCACACATTTGTTTGCTGAAAAAGCTGCCAGATGCAATAAAGCCTGACACGTTGGGCACTAAGAACAGAAACTGTGCTGACAGGAAGAAGAGAGTCAGGTTATTTTTACAACGTAATTCAAACACAGAAACAGATAAAATGAATTAAAAATCTAAATGACAACATTTAAGGCACTAATAAGCTAAAGAATGATTGTTCCAGAGCTGAGGGTGATAGAAACTAAACGCTGCACAGAGTGATCATATGTCTGATGACCTGAGGGATCTATATGGTTCATACCTGAGCAGCTACTATGAAATGTATATAGGAACAACCCCATTCATAATGTTAAAGGGGCAGTACATGTAAAGTCCACTTTTTTGAGCTTTACATAATGTTATAATGTTATTCTCTCATCAAAAACATACCTGGAGTGTTGCTTTGATTCTTTCATGCATGTCTGAGAAATCCTTTAACTTCCACGACAAGCATTCAGCCGTGCAAAACACCTGAAGGGACCGAAGGTGCAGCTCCTCCTTTTTCATAGGCACAGCTCCTCCCCAGAGCTGCAGTTTTCAAGCTTCAGAGCTTCCACCTCACAGAACAGCCCTCCCCCGCTCAGCTCCTTCAGACTAGCGAGCAGCAGTTAGCAAATATGCTGTTCCATTAAGTTCAATCCATCAAATAGTGCTGTTTTGATCTGTTGCACTAAACAGAGCAAAAGTAAAGCATTCCCCACTTCAAATTGTCTGTCAGATGATGAGAACATTTACCGTCAGGTTCTTAAGTTATATGCTCAAGCTAATGTCCTGATTCAGAAATGTGGATGTTATTCTGATGAAGTTAAACTGAGCGTGTTTAGATCATTTTGTACCTCACTGCATTCGACAACAAGCCTCATCGATCCTCTTCTACCTCCAGGCCTTCACAGTTTGTAAAAAACAAATAAAAAAACAAATGTTTTACTGAAACTCAGTGTCTTGAACCATGCTTGTGTTTCAGTGCCTGCTCTAAATCAGCTGAGAAACTGGAAGCTGGTGGAGTAACGAGTGATTTGGCATCATCAGTCACACACACACACACACACACACACACACACCCGCCCACACACACACACACACACACACACACACACACACACACACACGCCGCACACACACACTGGCTCTTGAAGCTTTATGAGCACCCTTGTTCAAAAACACATCAGTGGAACGGTGTGCTGCTCGTATTATTCTGTACATTTGATGTTATCTTTTAATGATCTTCCTTTTTTAGTACCATAACTGTATTTTATTCTAAAATTGTTATAATTTTAGGATAATAATTCAGTTTTTTTCCTATTTCTAATGAGGTATAACTAAAGGTCCCTGTTTACAAATCAAAGTTTTGGCTTTGATTTTTGGCTCAGATTTTTTAGGCAGTTAGGTTGACATCTGGCTGTACCTAAAATTGTTGTTTGGGTCTGGACTGTTTCAGCTTGCTGACACCATCACAAATACATGGACGATTATTAAGTCTGTGAAGACAGACGTGATGATCATCTTTCAGTTACTCCAGTTTTTCTTCTAGATCCTTATTTTGCCCCCCAGTCTGCTCTGCTTTTGCGTAAGGTGTTGTATAATCCCTGCTGCAGCAATAAGCAGCGATGTGAGTGTGAAAGCTGATGGAGGAGCCGTTGCCATGGCAGCCTTGTGATTTCACAGCAGCTTTTCATTACAACGATAGATGCATAGATCGTCACATGTAAGGAGCGCCCTGGTCTGCTCTTACTTAATCAAAATAAGCGTAGCTGAACGTGTTGTCATGGTAATTTATAGATTAGTTACACCCACATGCCCCTCCCTAGCCCCTCTCTCATCAGTCTGTGCCAGACTTCATTCTGGAACAATCGCAGAAGCTCCGCCTTCCTTTGCTGATATCACTCCCTGCTTTGTGTGTGTGTGTGTGTGTTTGTCATGGTATGGGTTCCTTCTCGGTCTTTGTCGATCTGGATGGAACCAATGAAGAGCTGAACATTGTTTCTAAGAACTTCTGGATGTTTGAAGCTTGGACTCACTGCCCACGTTCTGACAGAACATTGTGGATTTAGTCAGTTTTAAAAAAGTTAAGCTTATTTTTTCCCAGCAATTGAAACCAGAAGTTTAGATACACCAAATAAAAAGAAGAATCTACATTTTTTCTGACTGTCTGAAGTTAAAGCTGCAGTATGTAACTTTTACATACTGCAAAAACAAATATGTTTTTTTTTTTTACACATTTGTTAAAACAGTCACCATGTTGTGAAAGTACGTTATGACACAAAGAATCTGTGAACAGATTGAGCCGCTCTTCCTCCTCCCTGAGCTGCTACTGTTGTCTGAAGAAATGCACCGCTCCCAATCATCCTCAGGTACTTGCTGCTAAATGGGCTAACGGTGGAGAACCAACGTACCGTTAAAGGAAAACTGTTTATCTGTTGAAATTGTTCTCTGGTTCAGAATGACTATATAAATGCATGGTGTACATTTGTATTCAGTTAAAGCTTTGTGGTGCTGCCTTTTGATGCAGCCTTTTGCATTCAAAGAGAAAAGAAGGAAAAACCCTGCATGATGCTGCCTCCACCATGTTTCACTGTGGGAATTTTGGGTCAGTTTTTCACCAAATGTAGTGTTTTCCATTCATGCCAAAGGATTTTGTTCTCATCTGACCAAAGCGTTCCAGAACGTTCCTGTTGATGTGTTTTCTTTACATGATCTGTGGAAAATTGCAAACAGAACTTTCATGGAGTTCTGGAAACTTGATCTTTCTTCTTGCTACTTTTCCAGAGTTGTGTAGTCTAGTGGTTTTCCTGTTGGGAGATTCTGATGTCTGAGCTGTGGATCTCTGCAACTCCTCCAGAGTAACCATGGGCCTCTTGGCTGCTTCTCTGGCTAATGTTTATAGTTTCCTCTCCGTGTTCAGATGATGGACTGACAGAGATGTGTGCCCTGTTCAGAGCGTGGGATGCTGTTGTAAAACCTGACCCTGCTGTAAACTTCTCCTGACCTGCTGTCGAGTTCCTTGGGCTCCATGACGATGGATGGTCGTCATGGATCTCGGTTACTGAGATTTAAAATGAATACGTTAGTCAAAGTTCTGCTGCGCTTACGCTGAGATTAGATAACACACATGGACTCTAGTTATTAATCAGCTGTGCAATTAATTGCACTGGACTTGTATTCATTATGGGTGTGTGGGTAATAAAGGGGGCTGAATCTGATGCATCTCACATGCTTCAAATTGTTGTTAGTAAAATCATATTCTTCCCCCAAACATTTGAGGTATTTGGCACATATGGATACAGCTGTAACTGATAAGTTTGTTCTCAGGCCTGTCATCTTTTTGCTTAAACTCTGCAGCCATTCCGCCACCCAGCTCTCCTTCTCTCTGTCCCTCTCAGATTGACTGAAGTTCTGCCATGCCTGTGGCCTCCACCAGGACAGAGCCTGGTGAGACCTGACACAATTCTTCATGTTCGCAGTTATCACCATAAGATTATTGTCGTCTGTTGTTTTTTTTTTTTTTACAAATCCTCCTTCCTTTCTTCACCTAAAGGTTCTTCTCTGCATCAAGTGAATGCAAGAATGTCAGATTTTTTTTAAACGTAATGTTTAAGTTTGCTGAGATTCTCATCTGCTGAATGTATGTTTGCGTGCGTGTGTGTGTGGGGGTGTGTGTTTGTCAGCTCCCCAGGTGTTGGACGCAATGAGTGACAGCACCACCAGCTCCACCATCGCCAACGACCTGGACCTCATCTACCTCAAAGGCATTATGGAAAGTCCTTTGGTGAGGCATACGAATACGAATGCTTGAAGTGGAACTGAGATTTAAAATGAATACGTTGGTATCATTTCCACTGAATTAAACCCCGGCTCACTGTTGGTGGACGTCAGGAGCAGGAGGAGAACCCCAAGGAGCCGCGGCTGTCGCCAGTGAGGGAGAACAACGTGGAGCTCCTGCAGGAGATCCTCAGGGATCTGGACCCGTTTACGCAGCGCTGCGACGCCGCCGCTGAGTTGGCCCGCATCCTCACACAGCCTCACTTCCAGGTGTGGAATGTACCACGCTGCATTTCAAGGCTTTTAAGCAGGAGCTTTGACTGACTAAAGATAAAATTTAATATCAAACTACAATTCTATGTCTTTTTCTTCCATTTAGTCTTTACTGGAGACTCATGATTCAGTGGCCTCCCAGACATGTGAGAGCCAGCCTCCCAGCCCGTGTGACTGTGTTGATCATGAACAGGAAGACAGCCAGACGACTAACCCGGCTCTACCCTCTGATGCCATACGCATGGTTGGCATACGCAAAGTAGCCGGGGAACATCTGGTGAGAACATCACTACATCAGCTCTACTGCCTGTATTCCTGCTACAGCTAAACGTTTCTACTTTCATCAAATCAGCAAACATTAGCTTTTAATTATTTTTCCCTGTAAAAAATATCTGATCTCATAGTGGCTGTATTAAATGTCAACAGCATCCCGAACAACACATCACATGATTAAAATAGTTTAGATGAGTTAGGTGCTTTAATTTTGTGCAGTGAGAAAGTATTTATTCCCTTACAGATTTCTTCTGCTTTTTTTGGTCACATTAAATATCTTTTAATATGACACAACGTTGAGTTTTGTAAATACCAAAAAAAATTTTCAATTGATAATTTCAGTTCTTAAGACTGCAGTATATAACTTTTACAAAATATGTTTGTTTTTATTTATTTATTTACTTTACATGATCATGACAGAATAACAGATAATCTGAAAAGATTGAGCTCCTTCTCCCAGTGCTACAATCTCTGTCTTTAGAAACGCACCACTCAATAACAACCAATCAGAACCAAGGGGAAAGTCTTAGCAATGTCAAACGAGTTAATGGAGAAACAGCTTACCATTACAGGAAAACCGTTTATCCACCGTCATTAGTGGCCATGCTAACTAGCCTTAGCAGTTATGGTTGGCTCCGTTGTGGTGAACTAGCTGGAGGGTAGCAGAGAACAAGGGGGAGGGTTGAGCAGCGTATACATGTGGTGATTCATAGCACTAAGACGCTCCTCCTTGCTCTGATTGGTTGTTTCTGATGAGGTGTTTATTGGTTCAGATGACAGCAGGTCTATAGGAGGAAGGCAGATTATCTCTTATACCGTCATGACATAGTGATAATTTTAACAAACATGTAAAATAAATACATATATATAAACATTATACTGCTATAAAGGAGAGAAAGTTTCCAAACCGACCTATCCTTGTGTAATGAGAAATATATTTCCACTAATTGTTGAGCCATGAATTTACTGTGACTAACGATCCGCTTTTTGAAACGTTGAGGTGAAGTTCACAAGCAACACCTATACATGACACTGCCAAATTACACCTTTATAAATGAAGCAGTCCTTCTTATAGAGAATGCATCTAGAACTTCCACCATATATCCTAGCTTTTACATGGTTGAGCTGAGTGCTGTGGTTGTGTCCTGCTCCAATCATGATCCAGAGACAATGGTAAGGTTGAGTCTCTCCTAGATCTTTAACAATATGTCTCCTAACAGAGTCATAGTTTTATCATTTGTTGGTTGTTGTTCTTTAAGCATTTTCTGGATTCGCTCAAACAGTTTTTGCTTGTTGTTTCAGGGTGTGACGTTCAAAGTGGAAGGTGGAGAGCTGGTGATCGCCCGCATCCTCCATGGAGGGATCATAGACCAGCAAGGCCTCCTGCATGTTGGAGACATCATCAAAGAGGCATTTGTCCAATTTCTACCTTTCTCTAAGTTCTGAATCTGAGCAAGTAGACTTTATTTACTATAATCTACATCAGTGATTTTCAAAGTAGAGGGGCCTTTCTGAGGTTATGGGTGCCTCAGAAAGTTTGAGCAAAGATGATAAAAAAAAAAAGAAAAGTTTTAAACAAATGATCTAACTACATTTTTAAAGATAAAATTTTAATTATATATATAATCTTTTTTAAAATCGTTGTTATAAAGAATAATAAAATAACTTACTCAAATGTTATCTGCCTTGCTCATTTTTATGATTAGCTGCCAGATTTATCCCAATGTTTTGCTCCTCAAGCTAGCATAGTGAGAAAGGGAAAAGGTGGACACTGCTATACAGAAACCCCTAATAACTCATGTCCAACTAAAACAGAAAGTATGAGGCAGAAATGTAAAAAAGTTTGAAGTCTGAATAAAAGTCAGAAAAAAACACATTTTAAGTCAGGATTAGCTTCTCTGGTCAAGTTTATATATCCAAACAAGGAATGTGACTTTGGTTCCAGTTTGGTTTCTGTACAGATATTTTAAACATAAGTCAGCAATTAAATGACAAAGTCATATGAAAAATATTATTTATATTACAAACATTACAAGAAATAAAATAAATGGTTGCTAGTAGAGTTGTTAATGATCATCCTATATTTAATAGACATAAATGTATTGCCTGTAAAGTTGGGGTGTAAAGATGTTGCACCATCTGTGCTAATTGCTCATACAGCTCTAAAGCTAGTCTACATTTAAAATCGAATGATTTTGTCTTTGCTTTAAAATAGGAAAGCCAAGTTATAATGTGACTGTTCTCTCTTCTTCTCACACAGTGTGACATCACCTCTGCTCCTGATTTAAATATTTGACGCCTTGCTGAAGGATGGTTTAAAAATATAATGAATGCTGTTTTTATATCCTGGCCCTTAAAGAGAACTCAGAATCTGTTAAAAATCATCATGGATAAGTGAAAAATGTTAATGTAGCAAGATTAGCTCCAAAGTTGTGATTCACTTCAATTAAAATTTATTTCATCAAGGACAGCACATTAAGCAATGTGAAAAACAGAGCAACCGTTGTTTTGTACGTAGATTTTCTAGTCACAGGTTGATTTGCAAACCCAGTCCTCAGTTAGATCTTTATTAAAAGATAGTCAAATAAAGATTCTTGTCAGACACACACACCCACACGTGCACCCCCACACACACACACACACATATACAGAACCTTATGCTGAATTATGTTACTATAAACAAGAAAAACATGAAAATGTATATTAGAAAATGCTAATACAACAATGCATCAGTGTTGCATTGTTGTTATTGGTACATTGAGCTTTTTTATTTCATCCTATGCAACAGTTTATAGAAAAAGCAACTTGTAGAGAAGAGCTTTGTGAATAATTAATTTGAACAGACTGTTCTTGTGTCCTGACAGGTGAACGGGCGAGATGTGAGCCAGGACCCCAGGGTGCTGCTGGAGGAGCTACAAGCAGCCAGTGGCATTGTGGTTCTGAAGATCCTGCCCAGCTACCATGAGACCATTCCACCAAGACAGGTGACTCAAGCTAACACCACCTCCTGCTGGAAGCTCTTCTGTAGTTTATTTGTGATTTTTGTCATCCAGAATGAACGTGGCGCCTGTTGAACCAATGAGTTGGGGAAACCATTATGTTTCTGTTTGTTTTAATTTATCCAGGTGTTTTTCAAGTGTCACTATGACTACGACCCAGCCAATGACACCCTGATTCCTTGTAAGGAAGCAGGCTTAAGGTTTGAGACAGGAGACATCCTTCAGATAGTCAACCAAGATGATGTCAACTGGTGGCAGGTAAGAGTCTTACACACAAAGCAGTTGTTGCTCAGGCTATACAGACTAGAGATGCACCGATCCAGATATTGATATTGGATCGGTTCCAATTTTGAAAAATCTTCTAGATTGGGTATCGGTCACAATGAACCCAATCCATGAGGGCAGATCTATTCGGTCTAATTCTATACTTTATGCTCTAAGCAATGTCCTGCTTTATTTCTATTTTACATTATATTTAGAATTCCTAATTTCACTTTCTGATTCAATCAAATTCAGTTTATTATTTAACTAAAAAAAGTTCTTAATCTAACAAAACCCAGCAGATTGTATGGAGGCATTGAGTCAAGGTGTCCACTCTTCATGGACGAGAACGTAGCGACAGTAGACAAAACGCTTGTGTTGTCATTGACTTCACAGCAATCCCTTATACTGAGCATGCACGTCACAACAGTGGAGAGAAAAAACTCCCCATTAACAGGAAGAAACTTCCAACAGAACCAGAACTTGAGAAAACAAAGCAGACACAAGAGAAACAGCAGCAGTACTTTCTACACAGCTAAATGCTAGTTCAGTGATTCACTGGAAAGCAAAACCTCCAAACATGTTCATGTTTCTGCAGGAGATATTTGAGTATGAGAAGAACAATCAAGAATCATTTTATTTAACGTCCTAATTTTCATTTTCCTTTTTTACTACAAAATTAAATTTGCTTCAGAATCCTTCATAGGAGCTTGGAACTTTCCAGTCTTTGTTTTAAACACTAATATTCTGAACACTGCTGTGTGGCTGCGCATGGTGTTCAGGCCCGACATGTGGAGGGTGGAAGTGCAGGGCTGATCCCCAGTCAGATGTTGGAGGAGAAAAGAAAAGCTTTTGTGAAGAAGGATGTGGAGTTGGCACCTGCAGGTATGTGGACTGAAAGAACAAAACTGATTGAAACTCCAGGGACTGTGATTTGCTGCCATCTGCTGGTAAATTCCCACGTCTGTCCAGTCATATTCAGTAAATTTGAATATTTTGAAAAGTTAATTTATTCCAGTGACATCTTTAACTAAGTAAAAGATGTTATGTCGATTAATACCTACCAGCTTGATGTCTTCAAGCTTTATTTCTGTTAGTTATGATTTTCAGCTTCCAGCAAATGAAAACATACTTAGGATGAGAATATTAACATTTTAAATCAGAAATATGGGCTTAATGAAAATATGTTTAATACCTCCTTAGAGGTTGTTACTTTCATTTCAACACAGATTCTGATTTTTGACTGCATGAAATGGCAGCTGAATGAATCCACCACTGAGGCTGTGGAGACGATTCAGTCGGCTAATGCCAGCCTGGCTATACTAAAACTACTTTATTATGGTGTGACAGGAAATCTTTGCACTGGTCTTGGAGTGAAGAAGAAGAAGAAGATGATGTATGTGACCACCAAAAATGCAGGTGAACATCTGATTTTTCACTGTTTTTACTTCTGAAAATGTACATTCCTTCCCAAGTCCTTCTGAAATGTTCCTCTTTATTAACCTGCTCACCTCCTTTCCTTTAACCATTCATCTCATTTATAGAGTTTGACAGACATGAAATCCTGCTGTATGAGGAGGTGGCCAAGGTTCCGCCATTCAAAAGAAAAACTCTGGTTTTAATTGGAGCTCAGGGCGTTGGGAGGCGGAGACTAAAGGCCAAGCTGCTGCTGAGGGATCCACAGCTCTTCGGCACCACCATCCCATGTAGGAAACCTGACGGCCTTCAGAGATCCCATTGTTTGATTTGAAGCTCAGTGGACACTTTAAGATTTCCGTCATCTTTGACAGCAAGTATGCATCCTCTAAAAATCTTGAAATACCTGTGTTTTTGTGTGCATCCAGACACCTCCAGAAAGCCTAAAAAGGGAGAACGTGAGAGTCGGATGTACGCTTTCACAAGCCGCAATAAGATGGAGGCTGACATCAAGAATGGCCGTTATCTTGAATATGGAGAATATGAAGGCAACTTGTACGGTTTAAAGATTGACTCCATCCACGAGGTGGTGGAGGCGGGACGCATCTGCATCCTGGACGCCAACCCACAGGTTTGTAGACACGTTCACCTTGTCCTTGGGATTTTAAAACCATTAAAGCTGGGGCTATATGACTTTGATAAAAAACATGCTTTTTACATTCTTGATAAAACTGTCACTTTGTCGTGACAGTACCTCTCGTTATATTTACCTGATCTCAAAATTTGTTTTAGGATCTGAAACATTTAAGTGTAATTACGCTACGAAAACACCTAACAGAAAACCCAACGAGAAGCTCAAGTCTAAACTCTTCTGGTTTCTCATGTGGTTCAGGAGACAGATAGTCTGTGAAAGAAATCTTCTGCCTTCTCCCAGTGATAGCTCCAGAAATACACAGTTCAGTCAGAAACAACCAATCAGAGTCAAGAAGAGGATTTTAGTGCTGTCAATCATCCTAATGTATGTGCTCCTTATGCCCACCTCCTTGCTCTCTGCTACAGCTAGTTCACCTCAACAGAGTCTGTCATGAATGCTAAAGCTAGTTAAAATAGCCACAGGTGACTGGGGATGAACAATTTTCCCGGAACAGTAAGTTGTTTCTTGGACATTATCACATTTAGCAGCACATATATACTCCACTCTGCAGGGAGGACCTGCAGAGTGGAGTATGGATCAATTAAAAGAGGATGATGGTGGTCCTGGCGACAACCTTCTACCCCAAAATGCTCCACGGAAGCAAAACGCAGAAACTTCACAAATGTCCCATTGATTCCCTTAAACACACCGCCTGCTTTTAGTCAGTTCTCTTAACTATTAACATACCGACTACAGGCTCTCCGCCGCATGCAAACAATAAAGTTCCTGAATGAGATAACGTCCATGTTTTATTGGCTGCAGGCGGTGCAGAGGGGAGGGCAGGAGGAGGCGGTGGGATGTGGGCAGGAGAACACAGGACTGCCGCTGTTGCCTCTGAGGCAGAGATTGGCTGTTTTTGAGCGGGAGCTGTGCATTTCTTCTTGTGGAGGAGCTGGACTTTTTTTCACAGATAATCTGCCTCATATTGTCATGACATGGTGACAGTTTTAACCAATATGTAAAGAAATTGTTCTTTAAATAAAAGTTACTTACACCGATTTATCTACAGTAAATTTATCATCGTTTGAAGTTGACCCTGGAAGTAATGGTGTTGTGATATTCTTTTTATTTTTATTTTTTTTCACAATTTTTAGAAGTATTGAGGGTCAGCCATGATTGTTCATTTGTTGTTCAGTTGCCATGACTACAAGCTCCTAAAGCTAGAACTGTAAGGGTTATATATTTGTTTGTATCAGCTGTCCAGCTCCAATTCATGAATATGAATTTGCCCCTTTACAGATTCCTTCAGTTGTTGTTTTTCTTTCACAGTTAAATGCTTCAGGCTAACAACCAAACTTTAATATGTGACAAAGATAAGTCAAGTAAAGACAAAAAGCAGTTTTTGGTGATATTAAAGAAAAAAATCTATGGAGCACGATAAGGAGCCTGGGGGATTTTTTTTCTTTTGCATTGAACTAGTAGATACATCCTGCTATATTTTGTTATAGTGATAACAAGTATACATTTAAAGCTGATATTTTTTTTCAGTCTTTACGTACACTTTTAATGAATCTTTATAGCCACGTTCATACATTCTTAACTTTTGCAGAAAACCGTCAGATGGTGATATTATTACCCCATGAAAATACGTCAAAAATAGTTCAAATAGTTTGAATGTACTTTTTCTTCCTTTCATTCCCACTTGCAGAAAGTTTTTGTCATGTTTATGTCTTAGAGTTCGGAGGGAAAACTCATGTTTGACATATTTTGCCTCTGGCATTTTGCACATATGTTTGTGGTGCATTTGTGTCCTAAATACAGCTTCAGATGTCTCATAAACGAGATACTAACATACATGGAAAAACCTTGCAAAACCTTTTATTGTAGCAGATAGACTTTCATTATTCAACATGCCGCATGAAGTGACTAGTAAATGCATTATTACGATGGAATGCAAAAGAAAAATGTTTCCCCATGTCCTCTAGGGGGCTTCATACTAATCCAACCTGGTCTTGTTGGAAAACATGACCGCTCTCTCTCTTAAATCAGGCATTAATGGGAACAGAGAGGAACTGAGTTAGATTTTACTGTCAAACTCCAGACCGCCACACTGAGATCCATTACCCTCAAATAGAGAAAACATGGACCAATAATCAAGCCCTCCAGGAGCGGTCAGCCTACCAAAGTCACTTTTGTGATTTGTTGTGGTAGGCTATCAGCACCAGGCTGGTGGAAATAACAGGTTCCATGACTGTAATGAGGGACAGAGAAACTTTCTGTTGATTGTAAGATATTTGACGTGTTTCATGAAGAACTCTTCTTTCAGCTCTTTCAGTTTTTCATCATGAACTCTAACATATGCTCTCTAAAGCACAAGAAAAGTGTTAACTTTCATAAAATGTTAAAGTTAAAATCTAATGTGTCTATTTACTCTGCATGTTGCTTCTAGTCTCTCAAAGTGCTGCGGACGTCAGAGTTCTTGCCCTATGTGGTTTTCCTGCAGTCTCCTGATTTTGAGGTGCTCAAGGCGATGAATCACTCGGCTGTAGAGGCTGGGGTGGTCACAAAGGCCCTGACAGTATGAGCAAAATGAACCTTTTCTCTTCTTATAAAGCACTGAAAGATTTGTGTCACAGAAGTGTGCGGAAAGCCAATCTGTGTGTTCTGTGTTGCAGGACGAAGAGCTTCAGAGGTCATGTGATGAGAGTGCTAAAATCCAGGCCGCCTTTGGTCACTTCTTTGACCTCACCATCATCAATGAGAACCTGGATGAGACTTATCGCACCGTCAAAGCAGCTCTGGAAACGGTTTCCAAAAACCCACAGTGGGTCCCAGTCACGTGGGTGTTCTAAGACCTGAGAACTCTGCCCACATGTTTAACTTCTCAAGACTCATGTTTTCATCAGTTTCAACAGACGTCTGTCATAGCATAGATCAGACATCCTGGACCAAATGCACCTGGACCACAGCAGGAACTGTGTGTGTAAAGTGTGTGTAGAATAAAACTGTCACGATGTGAGGACTCGGCATCCTTTGGTGCCATTCCTCTTGCAGAACTTAGTGTGTTGGATGGTAAAGGCGCGGCTGGCTTCAGGTACACTAAAGTCTCAGAAAGTCGTTGGATGATTTGAAGTCTTCTCAGTAAGACTCTGTGCATGCACATGCATGCGTCTGTGACCCTGAGGACTTCAGAACTTTCTATTTTTACATTTTACTGGCAAACTTCAGACTTTTTTTTTTTCCATTGATTACATATCATAAAGGAGGTCAGACCTTTTGGGGTCAAAATGTGCCAAGAGATTCACTTCAGCCAGAAAACGGATCCTGCCAACTAATATCAAATATTTTTCTACTTTCTGTTAACGTACAAATTGCTTGGACAATAATGTACCAAACCAACCTCGGCTTATTTAAACCATGTGTTGCTCCTTCAATCTCCACCATAAATTCCAATATGGCTGCTGCTCATGTGAACTACAGCCTTAGCAGCAGTAATAGGATTTCATTGAACAATCATTAGGTTTTTAGCTCATTAATTCAGACAAGCAACATCTGGTGGTGAACATATTATACAAAACACAGAGAAGCACGTCGTTATGCTAACTGAGTGTAGCAGCTAGCGTATCCCTCTGGTTGGCACACCACGCCTCAGCAGGTCAGGGTTGTTTTGTTAGGAAAAGCTGGTAGTCAGACACTGTATGCCTGTAATATACAGGGGGGGGAAAGTATTTAGTCAGTCACCAATTGTTCAAGTTCTCCCACTTAAAAAGATGAGAGGCCTGTAATTGACATCATAGGTAGACATCAACTATGAGAGACAAAATGAGAAAAAGAAATTCAGAAAATCACATCGTCTGATTTTTAAAGAATTTATTTGAAAATAAGGGTGGAAAATAAGTATTTGGTCACCGACAAACAAGCAAGATTTC
>CAEGAE010028875.1:0-73251 GCA_903067095.1 Girardinus metallicus | reverse complement strand
TTTCATGTATAACTTTTTTTATTTCTGAATGTTTTATTTTAACATTCATTTTTCTTACAGTAGTATTGGCGACTCGTTAATTTGATAATGAATCCTGCTGCTGCGGCTGCATGTATAGGAAATTCTTCCATTTCTTAATAATTGTTAAGCGTTTCATGCTTGAAAAGCTCAGTAACTCTCATAAACACTTACACAGCAAGACCCCACAGAACTGCCATAATGTCTGTGTCATTTCAGAATTTAAGGTCACAATGCAATAGTAAACATGTACACTATTGACATTATTCTATGGTGTGCCAAAAATGAAGTATTTGCATGGGTGTTTAATTTTACATAGTAAATAGGCAGATGGATTGATGTCTCATATGCTGCAGTGTGGTGAAGAGAAGGGATGAAGCTGGTTAGTCTACGTGCTGACCCTCATCTCTTTTCATGAGATTTGAATCATGACTGAAAGAACCTGCTCTTGGTTATCAACAGCTGAAATGAACTTCCTTCATAGGGTGGTTCAACTCAGCCTTAGAGATTGGGTGGAGGCCTTTCTGAATAAAAAAAAATAATAATAATTTGAGGTTATTTATGCATCTGATCAGGATCCCTCCTGGGCACCTCTTTATGTTGTTATGTGTTATTTGCTTAAGGTAGCAATAACAAGAATAAATTCTTTCTGACACTTCATATATAATAAGTACCCAAGTAGAGAACTCTTGGGAAACCTTTATAGGTTCCTCCAACAGTAACATTTATCAGTATAGTAACCACAAGTTTTCGACAGTGACACATTATTTGTCACACAGCGTTCAAGAAAAAAACATTTTTATATTGTTCTTGAAAATGTGTTAAGAATAAGCTGCAAAAACAGAATGGTGTCACGCTATGTTTTTTCAGCCTCGTGAAAAACAAATTTCTTGTTTAGGGTATGCATAGTCCTCTAAAACTCTTTTATAGAGTACAAACCTTTACCAGTTGTAGTGAAGTTATTGTGGAGGATTTTATAAAATGTAAATAACATTTAAAATAACACTGGTAAAGATCTTACACACATATGACACTGAATTAGTCATCAAACTTTATTAATTAGTTAAGGGATACTAATGCACAGGTAATACAACAAGTTTTGGGAGAAAAAGTGTAACAGTTCAAACACAAAGGAGGAACTGATTCCTCCAGTGTTAAGTACTATACAGCTTAATTTCAGATATGGAAATCTTAATTACATCATCAGTCTCATTTTATCTGTTACCCAAGTGTCATAAACAGTTATGAGCCGTCGTGCAGCTCTCAAATATTTCATTACAATGGCCGGCACCAGAGTCGGATGCCAGTTCCTGCTTTTCAAGTAGGTAGCATACAAAACGAACCAGGGTAAAATTCATAGGCTAAGAGGATTTCTAAGGATTAACCTTGGTTTTGGAAATAACATTGCTGACAAAGGGAAGACACTTGAGCCTCCTGTTTCCCTGGGTACAAAAGTCACACCACACAGTCCAGGTCACTAGAAAGCTCCAACAACACTCCTATTTTCAAGCCTATTTTATGTTATAGTAAGTGCACTAAATACAGAAACAAACACACATACATATGCCTTGTTGCCCCCATATCTATATGTAATAATAATAATAAAGGACTCTCTCAACAGGGTTGCCTTTGTGTACTAAAAAAGCTGAAATCATGTGGAACATCAAAATGGACAAAATAACAGTGTATGCCAACAAGGTTCTTTGTGGTCTACGATTATTTTTCCAACATCGTTGTGTAAAATTCATATAATGTAAAAAGCATTTTAAAGCAATTAAAGAAAATTTGGGAGCGTGGACCGGGGAGAGGGTGGAAAAAAGCCACACATTTCTAAGACACATCAATATCAAAAAATTAGCAAGCCAACAAAATCAGCTAAATATGGTATATTGCTGTAAGTTTTAAACAAGTTGCAGTTTATTCACACTGCAGGATAGATGTGTTTTCCAAGTAATAGGAAGACAGATAGTAAAGGGTGTTATAAAATATAAAATATCCACTCTTATAAGCAGTGCTAAACTATCATATTGCAACACCAAAAGCTTGTCGGGTAAACACAGTCGACGCAATGTTGTATGAGACGAGAAACAAGCAGCTGACGAACTGATTCTGTGCCACAGCATCACACTCAACAGAGAGTGTCACCGTTCTCCGACATCCACTCGTTACAAAGGTGCTAACTGTTTAATACAAACACACACACACCCCCGCGCACACGCATACACGCAAGGTCTGGACAACTCGTGTTAAAAACTCGTCCATGGACCGATCAGTGCTTCTCTAACTTCTGCTTTTTGTCAACTAAGCCTAAATAGCAGATAAAGGCCCATTCCACAATAAAAACATATTAATCCCCATCTGAATATACTCCACTGTCTGATTAGTTCAGGAGGAATTCAAGTTGAATTTTTGCTGTACATTATAAAAAGTAACAGCATGGGGATGAAACCACTTGAACACACCCATAACATATTAAACTCTATATTCCTAGGGTATGTTCAGCTGACATCAGTGCTTGGATTTAATAACTTTGACATTTTGCTCCAAAATTCAGACAACTTTCCAGTAGGAAGGTCATGGCTGGATGGGTTTGTAGACTTTAGGCGCATTGTATCAGGTCTTTAAGGTAAAGTGGCAAGTAAAGCACCCTTATTATCCCTCACATCACGATATATCCAAAACTAGCAGACTGGCTATCTAGGTAATACATACAAGAAAATCTAAAATAGATTTGTGATCTTTTTTTTTTTTTTTTCAAAAGTGAGCGTCATTATTTTACACACAAACAGCACAAATAAACCAAGTAATATGTTGTTTACATTTTCTGAAAAGTTTAACATAACTGTGGATTCAAGTATCTACTTTGACGTTTTAGCAGGTTAAAGTGAATATATCCTCTCATCTTAAGTAATCAAGTAATCTAACTTGTTATTGTTTTATAGCAAATCTGAAGTTGAAATGTTGAGGAACTCTGAACTTTGTTAAGACCAGTTATGGCTTTCTGGAATACAGTACCTTGCAAAATCATTCATACCCCTTGAGCCTTGTCAAATGTTTGTCATGTTAAAAGCACAAATTTCAATGTGTTTTAATGGGATTGTATGTGATAAACCAACACAAAGTAGTGCTTAGTTGTAAAAACAAGAAGCAGGATAAGTGATTTTTATTTACTTTAAATTGTAAAAAATCTAAAAAGCATGGAATGCATATGTGCTCAGCATCTTTTAATTTAATGCATCTAAATAAAATTTAATGCAACCAAGAGACTTCAGTACTAGTAGATTTTACGACTAGTAGTAAAATCTCAGTATAAACCCAGCTGTTCCCCGAAGGCCCTAGAGGATTGTTGGAAAACACTGATGAACAAACAGCATCATGCAGACTGAAGAGCCGCATCAGGCAGCTCAGGGAATGAAATTGTAGAAAAGCTTAAAGCAGGGACAGAATATCCCTGCTTTAGCACCCTCAGCTGAGTTATTTAAAAACTTTACAAATCTGGCCTTTATGGAAAAGCAGAAATAAGAATACAACTAATGATTAGCAGATTGACACAAGCCATGCCGGGGACAGCAAATGTGTGAAAAGTGTCACCCTGGTCAGATGAGACCGAAGCTGACCATTGTCCGAAATGTAAAACACCGTACAGGAAAAGGTGGATCTAAAGAGTAATACCGATGTGTATTATTAGTAAAAGTACATTATAATTAATTGCTACGTCATCTTAGTTTACCACAATAAAACATGGTGGAGTTTGTGGTTGCAATGAAACAAAATGTTAAAAAGTTTGAAGGGTATGAACACTTTTGCTTGGCTCTGTAAGCAATAATTACACAGTCCTGTTTTATAGTTCAGACAGAGTTAACTGTTTCCTTTTCGATCAGAGCAACATTTTCCCACTCCTGTTAAAGAGGCGACCTGCAGGCTAGATTGAATAGTCTTAGAGTGCAAAAGAGACAAGAGGAGAGCAAGAAGGGTTCAGGGTTAAAGTGCAAGGCAACAACTTTTAGCTAATTCATTCAAATACATCACTTTCTGAGAATGTTAATTTACATCTTTTGCCTGTGTAATAAAAGGTTATCATCTTAAACCTTTCTATAAAAGATAGCTTTTTTAAATCTTCTCTGCAGCTTAGACCTGTAGTAAAGCAGAGTCCATTGTATGGCCTCCTTTCAATAGAGATATATCATTTGATTGTGCTGCAACGGTGCAACAATATTAAAAATCCTTCCTTCTGCTAAATATTTTGTTTGGCCAGACCTTGTTTCGCTTCTTTAAGTGAAATTGATTAAATAATATCACTGTGTGTTATTGTAATTGAATTATCATCTTAAGAGATAAAAGAAAAAAAGATCCCTTTTTGGGTGTATTAATTATCACCTTCAGTTTAAAGTAACCGTGGAAATGTTAGGTAACAGGAACAACATTGGGGGAACGAAAACGACTGAACATTGTAGCTTATGTGAAATTTGCTCACAAGAACTGGAAACCCAAAAGAGTAATGAAAGCAAAACTAAAAGGAAAAATAATACATTGAAACAACGCTGCACTACAACACACTGCAAAATTTGTGACTGACCAAAAGCCAACTGGACGCATCAGGCTTGAAAACGAAGGATGGCATCATTACTTTGAGTATATAGATATATATATATATATATTTATATATATATAGTTACTGTTTATGTACACATACAGTATATCTGTGAAGAAACATGAAAAAAACATCAGCTATCATAAAATGACTTCACCATGCTAATAGAATTTCCTTTTTAAATCCTTTCAAAGCAATTTGACTCTTGCAGAGAAAATTATTATTATTTATCTATTTGGGTTACTACTTCTGTTTAAAAACTTCTATCAATGTTAGGGTTTGGATTTGCACTTGGTTTACGGCCTCAGCTGTGGGATCAGAAAGTGAAATGTGTGCCTTATAAAGGAAACAGAAGTGGAATGGAGAAAATGCACTACTGTGGTGATAAATGTTCATACCAGTGCACACATTAACTCGAAGGTATAAAACCAAGATTTAAAGACTCTTTTAAAATCTTTAAAGTTTTCATTGTTGATCTGGCTTTCTACTCAGTGCCAAGCTGGAAAGGTCCTTTTAGCTTCCAGGCGGCACGATTACCAAAAGCATCCATTGTGACTCCAGGGTTGATAAAAGCAGTGCTACTCTGACAAAAAGATCTTCTTGGTTTTGTTCCGTCTGGAGGCAGAGGGGGGGATTTGCCTCTCCTGGCCTGGATCATCACTGTCCGTTTGGTCAGGGATCAGGGTTGGGGACTGTGCTGAGCAAGAGGGAGGAGTCACGGCTGGAGGTGAATTTTGGGCGGAGGTGAGGGCATCTGTCTTTGTTTGTAAAGACTCGTCCATTAGGGGCCGTTCTTTTGGTTTCCGGCCCCTCTTTTTACCTGAGGTGGCACCGTTCCTCACCTCAGCTTTGAATCCATTGTTCTCCAACCCTTTGCTCTTGCTACCAGAAACCACTTGGCTGGTTGATGCACGAAACCAGTTCTACAAAGAAACACATTAAATCAATCAGAATTTGAACAAACATAAGCATAAAACATAACAAGTGCAAACATAAAGGAATATTACTTTACAACACACAAAGTGATATCAGTGAAGTGTGCATCTGTTAGAATTGATGACTATGGCTTACAGCAGATCATATATATACATGTTATATATATTAACACATAGATTGACAAAAACTATCTATCTAGATAGATCTATATATATAGATAGATCTCTCTATATATATCTTTTGATTAAATTACTGCATCAATGCAGCTTGGCATGGAGGTGATCAGCCTGTACTTCTGCTGGAGCATTAAAGAACTTCAGTTTGCTTCGATCATTTATTTATTATTTCACCCGTCCCAGAGAATGAGCCGCTAAGTAGTTCTTGCTGAACAGTTACTTTTATGAGAATAAACACTTTTTATTAGCTTCTTATACTGCAGAGGGAGCGATCAGGATAACTTTTATTAGTTATACGAAACTTTTCTGGATTAAGATTCATGTGTATTCATTTCCTTCATAGAAGCCACTTTAGTGGTATGTTTGTGCATAATGCCACACAATTATCAGACACACTGCATATACACACATTAGCAGGGAAAAAAAATTACTAAGTTTGCATGTAAAACACATGTCCTATGAATGTTCTGCATGATGATCTAAGAATGTGCCAGCTTCTCAATGAAGCTGGCATATTCATGTCCAAATATACTGTATGTTTATGTTAGTGCATACTTAATGGCTGTTTGTTAAGTTTCCACAGAGAGAGACCCACCTGTGAGTGTGTTTTACTAATATGATATTTAACACCGCTCTCTGAGCTAAACTCCTTCTGACAGATCAGGCAGGTGTACTTTCCCATTTCACCACCACCCTGGAAAACACACACAAAAAATGTATAAATACAGTATGAAGACTAACTTGAACAAACTCAAGTTAGTCCACGATTGAGTATAACAAGCTCATCATGTTAAGCAGAGAGATTCAATGGATGTGCATTACTTACAAATGTGTTCTTAGGGCTGAAACGATTCCTCGAGTGATTCGAGTACCTCGATTTTTTAAATTCCTCGAGGAAAATTGATCTGCCTCGAAGCCTCATTATATTATGTGTTATTATTTAGCGCACCATGTTCCGGCCGGGACTTTATTTGCGTTCTCACTTCCGCCTGAGTTGTTGACGAAAGCTAAGTGTTAGCAGCATAACGACCAGTTTTCAAGTTCGGCCTGGGAGAATTTTATTGATTCATAATAATGTGTGGGTTTTTGTCTTTTCCTTAAAATGACGGCAGCTTTTCTCCTCCCGGAGCTGCTGGTTTAGAGCAAACGGTGGGAATGAGAACGGCGGGATTATTTATACAGATCTATACAGATAGACTGAACACTGCGGGCGGCTGCGCTTTAGATGCGTAGCTTTACTGAAAACACCGGAAGATAAATTTCATATCATCCCGGTCGCAACAAATGGGTGGCAAAGAGCATCATGACGTTACATGGCTGGTAGATGTGTTTCTGTGTGTGACGAATGCAGGTGTCAAATCCCGTCGCTAACATAAACACAAATGCTATAAACTGACTGAAGATGAATACATAAACAGAAAGCTGGAGTATAGACATTTTTTTTAATAATAGCCTGCACACAAATAGATAGGCTATTTGTGAGCCTGCCTCTTTATTATTACATTGGATATAATTTCAGATTTTTGTATAACTTTTCTTCAGGTTAACTTAGAAAGTGAGCTACAAGTTAATTTTCTAAACTACAGAGAGGCTATTGTTAGGGAGGCTCAAATGTGAAAAATTGGACTGATATTGATAGGCGATAGTAACACTGCTGTTATGTTAGATTTACCAATGTTTTATTTTATTTTATTTTTTTATCCGACTACCCGATTAATTGTAAGAATAATCTATAGATTACTCGATTACTAAAATATTCGTTTACAACAGTCCTAATGTGTTTATCTCCTTTATTGAGTGTTTTAAATTTATTCACAAATGGATCATTGTGCATATGCCTAAGTTTAGTTTTTGTCAATCTATGTGTTTTTGTGGTCATGTTGATATTTAACATTAATCTTAATCATTAATCTTAAACTGAGAAATACAAGTGATGTAAATAAACAACAAAGGCCCAAAAGGCAAATGTTCCTCAGACTGATGTCAGAGGCTAGTAGATAAACTGCAAGAGGTGTCTCATTAAAATTACTTCAACCAAAGGAGTACACTGGCTGTAAGGGGGCAGTGTGTCCCAAGTTGTTCCTCAGTTAGAACACACACTGCTATTTGTTGATATCTTTTGTTTAATGAGTACAAAAAAATCTTTTGTGGTTTATCTATAACAAAATTACAATAACCAAACAATAAAACAAGATTTAGACCAAAATGTGAACTGGATATTTAATTAGTCCGAGATTTTCTATAAGATTGAAAGAGTAGTATCATGTTTTAAAATTTTAAGATTTTCTATGACCTTTTCTTTCAGATAAGCAAAGAGAACTCTTAATTAAAGGTAGTCTTATGAGATATGAGTTCTATGCGTTATCATATCTGTTCTATGGGGACAAACATGAGCATCAGATTCTACTTAATTACTTATTTTTATGTTTTGGTGATGAATTTCAACATTTTCTATGACCTATGTTCACTACGGGCAAACTGAAGAGGAAACATCTGGTCTGGCAGATGACCTCAGGTTCAAATATTGGATTGGCTTCTATTTGTGTAAATTTCAGCTTATATAATGTTGTCACAACATATAGGTGTGATTTAGGTAGTTGATAGATCAGCTGCAGATGGAGGTACGTACCTGGCTGCAGTTGGCAAGGTGTGCCTTCAGTCCGGAGACGCTGGAATATACAGCTTCACAGTTCTGAAGTGAAAACAAGAGCAAGGGATCATAATGAGTCAGTAAACATACTGTATTTATAAAACTCTTACTATACTTAAAAAAACTGAAGTAAAGAAAACAGACTCTCTCTGAATTACAGTGATTTCAAGCAGCAATATTTACAAAGTTGTAAAATTGTTTAAACCTCTCCTTCACAAATAAAATCCCAGAAATAGTTTGTCCTTTCTTTTTACAAACTCTGTACTTTAACCAAACAGATTTGTGTTCTGTGTTTTGACATGTTAACAAGAGGAATTTTCATACAGCATTTGTGCAGCAAATGAAGCCCTTCTCCTTCACTTGGTTCTTCCAGGTCTCCAGTAGCTCTGGGCTGAAGTTGGGGAGGCCAGGACGAGTGTAGTTCAACTGTACATAAGAGAACACATATCCTGAACTGTTAACTGAAATAAAGTCTAACTCACTGCAATAGATAGTTGTCTTTCTTTTTTGCGCTCATGTATTTATGTTGTCACTAATCATTTACCACAGTGCATTGCAAATGTGCTCACATTACTTCAGATTTTTTACATTTTCTCTAAGCCTTAATCTATTTATGGGTATTTTATGTGGCTGACCCAAACAATGTAGTGCATTTGCTAACACGTGTGGTGTGTATACATGCACTGAACTGCCCTGAGGAAATACTTTACAGAACATTTCAGTGCATTGTTCTAAAAGTTTTGCAAATCTCATTCTCATTAGATTGAGAGGGTTTGTGAACAACAATTTTCAAGTCTTGCTACAGATTCTCAATTGGATTTAAGCTAAAACATTACATTGTTGCTCTGGCTCAACGTTTATCTTGCCCAAATAAAATATACTGAGGTTTGTGGTTGTGACATGACAAAACCTTTTATCAATATGAATATTCTAGCCAGCACTGTATATAATGTGTCCTCACCCTTTTGCTGTCAGGCACCAGGTCGTCCTTGATGCGTCTCTTGGTGCCCCAGTCTTTGGCCAGCTCATCCTCTGCTATCTCCTGCAGGTGGAACACGGCCACCTGAGCAGACTGCCGCCTCACTCGGCCGCTGGGTGTCCTTTCAAAGTCCTCCGCCTGACTCTTAATTTGTGCTGCTTTCTCTTTGCTTTGTTTTCTCTCCTCTTCCTTTTCTAAGTCCCTCTCTTTAGGCTGGCTGGTTGGGATTTTCTCCGGCCAGTCTTTCCTCTCGAGCAAGTTTTGCTCTTTTTTCTTCCCTACTAACGGAGAGTCATCAGAGATCCCCTGGAAAAACAAAGACGGAACTCATCTGGGAGAAATTCTTGATGCTCCGACAATATTTCATCAGTCCTCTCAAAGATCCACTTACCTTTTCCTTGCCTGTATTGTTGTTGGTGTCAGTGATGTTCTTGTAGTTATTGCCGTTTGTCGCTGTCGTGACGGTGGTGATGGTTGACTGGTGCTCAGTGCGTATGTGGTAGTCTCTGCCTGCCTTGGAGCGGTAGCTCTTCCCACAGTGCTGGCACGGAAACACAGGCTTCTCATCATCAGAAAACTCTCTTCCACAATGCTGGTGGTGATACTGGTAGCCCATCAGACTGGAAAAGTGGGCTGAACAACCCTGTGTATATACATATGTGTGTGTGCGTGTATGCGTGAGAGTGTAGATGTGTTTGTGCACAAAAGGTTTGTAAGATGGTGTGACAACAATGACAAGAGATGAGACAGGATGAACATTTAGCAACGAGCCAGGAAGGCAGAAAATCTCAATGTTAAAAGGAACAGTATTACTGGATTTAGTCAACGTTTTCTAGTTGATGTTTGATAGGTGGTCATTTTTCTGTGTGCAATCATGTTAAACACCAATCAGCCAATTAGTCTTTCAAATTTCCTTCTTCTCCGAAACCTTTTGACCTTTTGTAGTCCCAGAAACAGGAACTGAGTGATGACGTAGCTTAGGCATCATATCCGAAATTAAAGTAGAGGAACACATTTTTCTTGTCAAAATGTCATACCTTTAGTAAGCTGGAAGGGGAAATATTTCTACAAAAATCAGACTGCCAATATGGAAGTGACACAATCCACAAACGTGGCATGGATGGACGAAGCCTAGCAAAAAGATTAATTCCTCTATTGGCTTCTTCACATTTTGTGGAGTCACAACCACAAATTTAAAAGCATTTTGTTTGTTATTTTACTTGATGAATGAACACAAAATAATGCATAATTGTAAAGAGGAAGGAACACCATACTTGTTTTTCTTTTTTTTAGCAAATAAATATATAAAAATGATAGGAGATGACCTTTCATTGAAATTACAGCTGCACATTTGGAGGGTATGTCTCTACCAACTTTGCATATCTGCAGACTCAAATCTTTGCCAACGGAGTATGAGACTAACAATTTGCATCTATTGAAGCAGTTTTTCAATATGATAGTAAATATATGATATGAGACTAAAATAATTTAACTAATAAAACCAAGGAAGTTCTTTGCACTGTATTTAAGGTATCAGAGAAAGGGAGGATGACTACAGACACACAATCCTTTTCAGATTTTTTTTTGCCACAACTCAAAAGCATTTTTAATTTCCTTCCACTTCAGTCATGCACTACTATATATTTCTGGTAACCTAGCACATAAAATTAAAATAAATTACAATGACGTTTGTGATACCAACTGGCAAAAATGAAAGGCGTCGGGATACTTGTGCAGGGCAAGTATGGGCGCATGGATGGATAGATAGATGAGTAAAACTAATATAAAGTTTGTCAGAAGATCCATCCATCCATCCATCCATCCATCCATCCATCCATCCATCCATCCATCCATCCATCCATCCATCCATCCCATCCATCCCATCCATCCATCCATTGCCTCTACCCGCTTGTTCTGTCATGGTTGCAGGTGGGCTTGCGCCTATCTCTAACGGTCTTTGGACATCATAGGCAGGTGGCCAGTCCATCACAGGGACACAGAGGACAAACAACCATGCACACACACAGTCATTCAGGGAAGACAGTCTAAACAAGATATTTCTTTTTCCATACTATCATTTTCTTTAGTTATTTTGATATTAAAAATATTAAAATTAATTTTCCAGGCTGGGTAGGAGCCTTGTAAAATGAGAGTGGCACATGTGAGGAGTCTGAGAAAAACACCCACCAAATCCAAACCAGCAAATGTGGAAAAGAGATTACATAGTCGTTAAACAGCAAAACTGACAAAAATGTGAATGACAGATGTTGAAAAGAAATTATGATATATGATAAAAGGCAGGAAAGAGACAAGGCCATGGAAAGAACTAGAGAGGAGAATACCTCAGTAGGACACTTGATTCGTCCCATCTGTTTGAGCACTCGCCGCAGCCGTTCTCTCTCTTCGTGCTCGTTGCCCGTCTGGCCTTCGCTCCCTGAGGGCTGAGGAGGAACAAACACACCGTCACATAAGCTTGTCGCACCACAACACCACCCGCTTCCTCACATCACAATAACATTGTTCCAAGAAAGCATGTTTTCCCTCTCATTTGTTCACACTGTGGCAGGATCATTGAATGATTTCATGGTGAGGCTGTTACTCAAGGCGTGTTTGTGACAACTGTCAAACTCATGTTTTCACTTGAATGTCGCCTGGTGCCAAACGCAGCCAAGACCAGAACAACAGATGGTAAGGCTGCCAGATAGAAAAAAAGAAGAGTGGGGCACTGGAAAGAGTGTGGACCTACTGAGTAATCCCAGGGGGGTTAACTTCACGTCTTTACTCAAGTGTAAAACGCTCCATGAGACGCACGGCATGCAACTCTGCAGCAGATAAAAGGTGAAGGTAAAGAGGAGATGCCCTTTTATCGCAACACTAATGTTTGCCTGCAGTTTGAGCCTGTGATTTAAAGTGACGGGCAAAAAAGGATAGCTGTGCATCAACATGCATTATTAATTTCTCTAACATATATAGAGCAAAAGCAGAGCGAGAACCACCAGGAGAGACAAAGAATTACTTGTTTGTCCTGTGATGGACTAGAGGCCTTCCCAGGGCTCAACCCAACTATCATACAGACTATGTAAATAAAGTTTTTAAATAGCCTAGTCCATACACAAACACATCAAACACAAAAGACCAAAGGTCCCTGAAAACTACACACTACGCAAATACCAAACTACAGCACTAGTGGTATGCAGCTACTATAAACTAGTATAGTTTATGACTGCATTAAAATAGGGACAAAATAAGTTCATTAAGGCTAATATTAATAAAATAACCACATCAATATCAAACACTTATAAATAATACAGTAAAAAGAATCGCTACACATAAAAAAAAGGACCGGAGTTCAAGTTAAGGGCTGAAAGATTGGCAGGACATTAAAAAATGATGCTTCTATAAATCAAAGCCACTACATGAATAAATCTGATTTAGCAGATGCTGCTGTGGCGGTGTGATATTTTTTTTCTGCAGTAATGCCTGCATAAATATGATCAGTGGAAATACCAACTTGCCTTACAAATACATGATAACATTTTTTTGCCATAAATAATTTCAAAATAAGGGCCGCTGCTGTGGCTAGAGTGAGAATGGGAACTGTCCTTCAATCCGAAAGGAACAAGTTTAATTCCAGCTTTCCACTACTTCAGTCAAGACCTATTCTGAGATTTGGGTACAAAAACACAAGTGGCAAAACTATGTCCAAAATACTGAGATCTTTTATAGTTTCTCTAACTATTTATGATCATCTGTGAAATTTGCTGTGCACTGTCATTTTCCTGAGATAACTCACCTTCTCACATCTCTGAGGATCTTACATAACTAACATGCTGAAGTCAACTCCACTGCTGAATTGTAAGGATGCCAGTAATGTCTGGCTACAAGTCCCTTCAGAAGATATATGGCTGATTCACTCAGTTTAATTTTGCTGGTGCACGACACACTTCATAAATATACATGTACGAGCCCATGTATCAGCTCCTTGAAGCCTAGGTGCTCACCACCTACCGACATACTACGAGCCTCAAAGTTTACTGCCTGTAGAGTCGTTAATTTTTTATGATACCTTTACAAATAAGCAGCTCTGAATTATTTAGCAAACTTTATTGCAGTGTCATTGCTCTAATGCAAGACCAGGCATGATAGTATCTTAATGATGCTGTTGGTCGTCAGACTTAAGACAGGTCCAGAAAGAAATAGTAGCAATAAATCAAAAATGCCATCATCTAGGTTACAATATCCAATACAATTTTAAGGAATTAAAAACAGAGATGTATTTTACTGAATGGAAAGATATTTAAATGTAAGGTATAACTTAATAGGCCCAGAGAAGAAGAAGCACATCAACACAAGAAAAAGTCAGAGCAGCTTCCAAACAGCTGAAACTCTGCTATCAAAACACTCTCAAAATTCTCAAAACACCCAAAGCATTTTCCTCAGGGTCAGGCTACACAAAGAAGACACAACAAGGTGTGTATTTAACACAACTTCAAAAAAACACAACACATGCCAGAGTACCTTGGTGCTGTGTTCAGCCATGGTGTGGTAGTTTAGACCAGCTTTGGACCGGAACTGTTTCTGGCAATGCTGGCACTTTAGGGCATCCTGGAGCTGAGGACAGTGAGGGCCAAACAGAGAATCATTTACATTTACATGAAACAAAAACTAAGGTTGGCTTTTCACTAAACTGGATCAATCAATGCACAAAAATCTAGTCAACAATCTGGTCAGTTCTCATAAAAAAACCCAACCCCTAAGGTTTAAGATAAAAAATGACTATATTACAACCAGAAACTAGTAAATATGCTGCACAGGCTGGAGATACTGGCAGATTTTATTTTCATAGCCACCTAGTGTATATACAGTTGTCACTTTAAAAAAGCCAGATTGTGAACAGATGGATTTTTGTTATAGTGGCATAAAAGCCAAAATCAGGCCCTGAAAAGGCAAATTTGGTTTATCAACACAAAAACAAATATAAAATGTAAATGTAATCTACTTAGCAAGGTCTGCCCATGCCATAAGATGACTCTGGAAGATGGCAGATTTGGTCTGCAGATGGCATAGTTAACTACCGATCCACAGGGAGGGTGTCACTATAACACTGCTGATAATAAAGACCGAGCATCTGAAGAACATTGTGGTATTTCTGAATCATACCTGTACAATGTAGAGTTGAAACTTAATGGATGAAACAGTAATCGAGGTAATATGCTGTATCGCCTAACATCACAGAATATGCAGAATAATTAGAGGTCAGTATGACATTCCCACGGCTTTATAACTTTGAGAAACTATTTATTATGGTTTCACAGTATCAATATCATGGTATCATGCTATTTTAGTGTTAAAACTTTAACACTGAAAATGTACAACAGCTAATGATGCTACTGTTACAATTAATTAGTCAGGCTATGTGCTCTGGTCTGCAGGCAGATCTTAGCCTCTAAACAAACATGCTCATTGTAGTTTGGTAGCTTTAGTCATAAAACAATGTTCCCATACCAAGATAGAATATTGACCCAGTTTCAGTGAAGTTTTGGTTCTCTGTTTGGTAGACAGGTGTATTTCTTGCTTACCTTCTGGCAGATCTCCATGTGTTTCTTCAGACCATGGATTGTTTTCCTGGTGACAATGGAGCAGGTCGGGCACACCACTTCACCTCGCTCCGAGATTGTTCGCTGCCACTGAGTGTCAGAAACACCACCTGAGCAACAAATGGGAAGCAGGAATGCTTGTAAAATGCAAGTAAAATATTAAGGATTAGGAACATTTTATTGCTTAATGTTTTTCTCAGTTTAAATCAATCCATCAGACCTGTTTTAAAATTCCCAGAACCACAATGAACAGACGAGCCCAGCGAAAAGCAGTATGCACAATGTCAGACAGGAAGAATTAATTCAATTTTTACACCCCTGTAAAAATGTAATGACAGGCTTCCTAGCCTGGGTAATTTTAAATGTAGCTTTGTTACACACTAGTGACCTTTCTCCTATATGCTTCTTACATAGTAATGGCTGGGATCTGGTCGAGCCACCTCTCCATCCAAAGGAGGATGAAGCAATCACAGAAAATTAAGGAGTGAACAAACACTTAACAGCAGGAAGTTCTTCAACATCTGCCAAAATTAGGTGGTATTGCTCAATATAATAAAAAAATGCAAAACTCTAATAAACCTCAGCTTTTGAAATGCTGTGGCATCATAAAAAAAATATATGGAGGGTGAAGATTACATTATTTTATAAACTATGCATTATGACAATATATCTTTCTAACATAGGATTCAAACCTATGTTAGAAATCCTTTTTTGTTCATTTTTTCAGATTCTGGATATAATCAGCGTAGGTTAATTTATTTTTTTAGGCGCACTATTTTTTATTACTTTAAGGATTTCATAGGTCTGATCTTGGTTCTCACCCGAGCTTGCTGTCACTGGCTCTTTCTTGGAGGACTGAGCAGATGCAGGTCTTCTCTGGGGCTCATCGCTGAACCCACAGCCCTCTGGTCTCTTCACACGACCTGCCTTCAGCTTCTCCTCGACCTTAGTCATGCCTGAAATGCACATACAGAAGATACAACCGCTGTAGTAATTAATTTGGACAATAAACTATTTAAAAAAAGGGGAGAAAAAATGACAGTGAAGAGAAAATGATGGTCAACGAAACCAAAGAGTTAAACTTTATGTACCATAGCATAAAGTAAGAAGGACAATCAACTGTAAATATATATTACTTTAGTAGAATTAGTGTTTTGGAAAAGGTTTCACATAGCCTTGAGCTTTTGTACATTAACTCCAGTAACTTTTATTTTTTGTTTTTATATGACTGACAGTAGTTTAAAATTGTGAAGTATGAAGAAAATTACATTTTCCTTTCCTGTACAGTTAAAAACCTGAAGAGTCTGACTTGTATTTAGTCATTATTTTCCTGAACTGTTTTGGGGTTTGTTTCTATCTGCTTTGCAAATCTAAAGACATTAAACATTTAACTTTTTTTAGAAATAGCTCAAAAATAGCCTTGATTCTTATTTCGAGTATCGATTTTCAGGTCAACAGAATCTAAATTGATTGTATGTCTCGGTAGATTTGAAGTTGTGCAATACTCTCCTTATTTTTTTAATGATGGATTAAATAGCTCTCTGTTGAGCACGACGATGGCCCAGGGATAAAGCCATTGTCGTGGCTTTATCCCTCTATATATGCGACCCATATCCTTGGACTTCGATGTGGCCGCCACATTTGACATTAAGTATTTCTTAATGTCAAATAAAAGCCAGTAGACCAAATAATAGCTTAAAAAACAAAGAAAAAATAAGCAGTTCTCTGTTATCGCCTTGCCAATTGCCTTGAGGTTATAATTAAAATCAATTGGCTGGGTTGGATGTTATTTAGTCATATCATAGTAATAGAGCTTGAATGCAAATGCTATGCAAACTTTTCAGATTTTTTTTTTTTTTTTGGTGAAAAAAATATGCTATATATCATCTTATCCTACTTAAAATGATGCACTACTTTGGCTTAGACTATCATATACAATAACAATAAATTGCACTGAAGTTTGCAGCTATGCTGAGGAAATATATGAAATACTTCAGGGATTATGAAAACTTTTGCAAGACACTGTATACATATCTATGAGAGGCAGCCTGAAAGAGAGCAATCAGTCTTGAAAAATGGCAGATGAATTGTTTGACATGTGATGAGAAGTGCTTTACAGCCTGAATATGCTACATGAGTCACTGAGTATTTCCGGGATATCAATGAGACAAAGACAGAAGGAGGTTGGTAAAGCTGTGTATGTGACTCACTGTTTCATTTAGCCAGAAATGAAGCATCTCACCAGTTGCCACATTAACGCTGTTAAAAGACTAGCTCCATTGATCAGTAGCAATAGGGAGCATTCACAATGACACAACCAAATGCAATTCTCTTGAAATGGGCTAAAATCAACTCTGCAGGGACACAGTGCTATATTAGTTCTCCTTAGAATCGTATAATTAAATAAAACATCAAATAATTCCTGAGGTCTTCTGTAATCAATGCTGATTCTGTCTACACAGACGGTCTATTTATCATCTTTATAATCATGGTGACATGGTTATTAAAATTAGTGGTAAAGTGTAAATTTCCATTAGAAAGGCTGGTGCAGCAGGTGCTCACCTTTCAGCCCAAATGTCCCGGATATTGACGGCTGTTCTCCGGTGAATTTCTTGGGAGTTTTTTGCTTCCGTCCTGGACCAAAAAAAAAAAAACAACCAAAAAAAAATACAAAAAAGGAACTGTCATTGTATCATTAAAGACGTAACATACACGACAAACAGAAAAGTACATAACAACATTTTCCTGCAATCTTACTGTGCCTCATTCGCTCTGGATCTTCGTCGGGGTAAGAAGAGGGAAGGCTCCCACCTTCACTTTCACTCCCTCCTGCGTCGGATGATGTGCTTTGAGACTGAGACTGAGACTGAACTGTGTGCGATGATGGGTGAATCTGCTGTGAAGCCGGGATCTGACTGTGTACTTTCCTCTCACTCTTGTGGTGGGTTAGTTCTCCATTCTGAGACGGTGCGGAAACCTCGTGTGTTTTTTTCACCTTAAAGAACACTGGCGATGGCGGACTGTTCTCCATAGGCCTAAATTCACACACAGAAGGAACAGATTTAGGCATTAAAACACTTAAAACATCCGCCCCGTGGCTTTGGGTAGGAATTTGAACTTTCAGTCACCTTTTCTTGATGTTGGATTTGACAGGAGTCTTAAGAAGCTGCTGTTCCTTGGCCTCCTTGCTAACTCTCTCTGGGTGGTTCCACAGTTTGTGCTTCTCCAGCCGTACTTTTGTGGCAAAAGCTGCCTCACAGTAGGGACAGCCATGACTCAGCTTCTCGGCTACAGTGGGCTGAAGAAAGATATCATGAGTGGGGACCTAGATTAAGCTCTCCCCCTACACATTATCCAATATTAGTTGGTGGTTTTTATTTAAAGCTCTTAGGTAACTTAGAATCATTCAAGAAGAAAAACATAAATTGTATTTCTTAATTTCAATAGTCGTATAAGATTCAATCACGTTTCTTGAAACTTTAAACCTTATCGGGAGAATCCAAACAGAAATAGCCAGCAAAATAGCAAGAAAAGCAGCAGAGGCTAGTGACTCACTCCTTGGCAGCGCTGATAGTGGTACTTAACGCCATAGATGCTGGGAAATTCTAACCAACAGCCTGTACATGGACATTTAACCCTGGAACGGCGCTTGAACTCTTCCTTCCATTGTATTATCAAATGGGCCTGCATAGACATGATGACAAAAGAGTCAGAACCTGCAAATTATTATTATTTTTTAATTGGTTTATCTTGCAGACATTATCAAGAAACTGTCTACTGTGAATGTGTAACAAACCCCAGATAACGCACCCAGACATGTCCAAGAGAGATACTCACAGGAATGCTCCTAAGTTCCTGACCGTCGGTCTTAGGCCGACCTTTTCTCTTGCCATCTGCTTGGTCGTCACACATTAAACCTGGAAAAAATGAGAACAAAATATCTCTGGAATAAAAGTGAAGCCTCTACTTCTCACTTAATAAAAGCTTGAAAATCGCTATGACAAGGTTTTGTGAAGTGTTCCACAAACCATTTTCAGTATCTTTTAGTTCTAACAAAATTAATGATTCACAATCACTATAGAGGTTGAGTTAAGCAGATAGGATAGAGAGGTACACGAGGGATCCCCAAAATGTCATATTTTACCTTTTTGTTTTCTCCTAAAACCATGCACAGTGTCGCCTCCAGTATTTTACAGTAGTCCTTCAGCAGAATAACAATTTTTTTTTCTTTACAGACTAAGAGCACAAGACCTTGAGATGATAAGCTTTGCAGTTCTGTTTTTAAGGTGCAGACTGCTTTTATCTTCTAGATAGCAAATATACACAGTCGAATTGTTGTAACAACCAGTTAAAGCTTAAATTACTCTTTCAAACTAATGTGAAGATTCTAAGCAGCAGCAATTGTACTTTTTTGATAGATGAACTGAACTGAATTCACTCACTTAAAAGTGCAAGCTGTGAATGTACATCCGCAGGCTTTAGAGCCACTGTGTGCACAAGTACTAGCAAATTATATTTTTGAAGACACATTTTATTGCTGAGCAACTTGTGGCAAACAAATAAACAGAACCAAACTGACGAATGCTAAAAGCTGAGTTATCGACAAGATATAATTGAAAGATATGGACAACAAAGGAAACTGCCTACATTTTATGGAATTATATTTGCTTATATTTAAAGTGATGAATAGGTCATTCAAGAGCTTAGTGTAATAAAATATGAGCAAATTTGTTTGTAAAAAAAAAAAAAAATTATATTTAAGTTGTATTTTAAATCATTTTTTTATTTCAGATTTGGCCAAAAGAATTGCTTGTTTAATCTTTGTTAATCCTAAAGTAATAGCCTGCAACTCTAAATTTGAATAAATAAAGATTTAACAAGAAGAAATCACCAGAAAATTGCAAATTTCAAACCAATTGACTGTCCTCCCAGTGGAGGACAGTCAATTGCTGTGTTTTCATCGGCAGTTAGTGGAAAATTATTATAATTAGCAGAAATAAAGGCATGAAAGCATCTGCTCATGTGTAATTAATTTGTTTAATGTGTTTCACGTATTGATTTGACTTACTAAAATAAATTTACTTTTCAATAATATTCCAGTTTATTTGATAGAGCTGTGAACTGTCCAAATTTATTTCAGAACAATTGCTTTCCTCCTGCAAAAATAAAGCAGGTTTTAGACAGAAACACACACGAGGAGGAGCTTCACCACACACATATTATCTGATATCATGGGATTCCCACAAAAACAAATGGACTGACTCAAGTGTGTGTATACACAGAGCTAAATGGAAACCAGGGGAGTCACATGTCAGCCTCTCTTGTGCATGTCCATGCGTAAGTATGTGTGTTTTTGCATGAGTGTGTGAAAGTGAAAGCTGTGTGAGCAAAGGATATAAACTGCAGGAGCTTGAATGAACCTCTGACACAGCAGACTGTAGACCGACTGCCTCAGCTCACTCTGTTCTCTCTGTTCCGCCCTCTTTCATCTCTGATATTGCTGCTTTCCTCTTTTCTCACCACAAGACTAGGTTTCTCTCTTTTCTCTCTCTGCTCTTGCTCATCTTTCTCGATGGTTCCACCATCTCAGTACTGCTCTTTTCTCTGCCACAATTAAAGCCCCCACACTCCCTCTCCGTAGCACACGGCTACCTGAGCAAATCAGCCCAGACAGATGAAGAGTGTGCTCCATACAAGAATATACCTATGAGTGAAAAGGTGAGAAAAGAGGGAGAAGAGAATAAAAAGGATGTTGAAGAGGGAGAAGGGAATTTCACAGAAGAATGATTCTGGCTGAACATAATACTGAATGACAGTGCTGCAGGTAACCCTGCTCTGCAGAATGTGTCTTTACATATGCTCTGAACCCGACTACATCGACATGGCAAGACCAAAAGAAGTCACACAAAAGACAACCTGGAAACACAAAAAAGGCTCTATTATTTTTCTTCCAACATTGTTTATTTCAACTAAAATTGTCTTGCTGCTGTTGAGTAGAAAAAACATAGCTAGCAAATTAACACATGTGAAGCACTGAGAATGATTTTGTGTTCCACGCTTTTTGTTAAAACTAGTTTTATGTTTCAGATCTGCATTGATTTACAGTTTGAACTCTGGCAACTGTGGAACCCTATATACAGGCAGGTGAGTGTCTATCCAAATAATAAAGTCCAATCAATTGAATTTACAAGAATACAAGTATGAACTGTTTTTAAGGTAATTTTCGTGAAAATATTAAGAGTTTTTGTGTGATTTAATCAGGGGGATGGGGATTTTTAATTCTGACTAACTGTATTTCAGTAGGATTTCATGTGACAAACTTACACAAAATAAAGTGGGAGAAAAATGATCGACAGTTTTCCAACTTTTTAACAAACAAGGCTTATCAGCGGGTTGCTTCATAGCATTAATGGACAAACACAGCAGGCAGCTTAAAATAAAATGATGAAGTTCAATGCAGGGCTAGGTTATAAAACAATACTCCAAGTTTGGAACATCTCGCAAAGCACTTTTTCAGTCCTCATTTGAAAGTGGAAAACATTTGGAACAACTTCAAATCTTGCAAGACCTGGCTGTCCACCTAAACTGACAGAGATAATCAGTCAAAGTGGTAGTCAAGAGGCTCATGGCAACTCAGAAAACGTTGTACATCATCCTAAACACATATTGCTGCATATGAAACATGGGGGTGGCAGCATCATGCTGAGAAAATTACTTTCTTCAGCACACAAGATGGCTTGATAAAACCTGTAGACTGAGACTAAGGTTCAGTCTACAGTTCAGTGATCCTCTGTCCTAGTCAGAGCTCATGCAGAATAGTTTAAATCAAAGCACATTCAACTACTATTTGTGACCTCCACAAATTTGGTTTGTGTGGCAAAATTTAATTTTGTTGCCTACAAGCAAAATGTCATGTATGGAAGAGAACATCACCCTGAAAACACAATCTCCATGATCAGAAAATGATGATGGTAGTATCATTCTGTGGACATTTTGTTTTTTCAACAGACAAAAGGAAACAGAATCTGCAAAATTTTCAGTCTCTAGAAGTATGACGCACAGTGTGAGACATACCAAAAACATTTGCTGCCGTAGCAGAGTGCTCTATACAGTCTGCTATGGCAGACTGTATAGAGCACTGACTTATTGACTCTTGTGGAGGAGGGCTGAGTAGAAATGCACACCACACTTTTTTACACCTGTGAATCGTTTTCCTTATACTTCACTATTATTCAATTATAACTTTGTGGAGATCAATCGCATAAAATCTTAATCAGACACACTGAAGTTTGTTTTTGCACTAATGTGAAAAGTGGTATGACAGATTTTACAAGCCACAATGCATACAAGAATTACACAGCAAACTTTTAACACCTCCACTTTCCTTCTTCGTCTCTTGTTCTCTCAGACCCACACCCGCAGACAAAGACCACTGAAAATGTTTGCGTCTAATCTCTTTTTGCTCATAACATTAAGTTAGTCTGAAAATAACTGAAGATAGAGCAAAATAGAATGAGACGTGGCACAACATTGCAGACTTGGAACTTCAAATACTTGACAAAATGTGTAAACACATACATAAAAGCACACAGTCCTGCACAAACAAGTACACAAACCCATTACCAGTGTGCGTGTGTGTGTGTGATGTCAATGCATTGATATGAGTGTATTAATATTCTCCAGGCACCAGAGCATTTCTCTATTAGCTGGGTAGCAGCTGGAGAGGTGATGCACTTGGCAAAGCTGCTCTTTTGCTGGGAATGAAATTGAGCTTGCATTCTAATTCTTGTCCTAGAAAATAAAGGCCTTGAAAAAAAAACAGCATAATTAATGAATTTTGCTCTTGGGAAAGATATGATCTTGTTGCTATGGGAATAACATCCACTTGTCTTACCACAATTAGAGGCCTCTTTAGTGAAAGCAAAACAATCTGACTCAAATTTAGTGAACTGTGCTACAATGCAAACAATCAAAGCCTGTTCTGCACATAAATTATGCTTATAAATATAAAATGTTAACTCTTCTCTTTTGGATTATCTTTGTAAATAAATTACAGTTTTTAAGTGTGGAGCATACTGGCGCTCTGCTGTTCCAGCAATCACGTACATTGTTTTGGTCTGAAACAAAGCAGGCCCATTGTGTCAAACTCGAACCCTGGTTCTCATGCAGAGGCCACGGGGATAAAACAGCTGTTCTGCTAATGTCAGAGTGTGATTCGCTCCCAGCTGCCTGCAACTGTTGCGCCACAATGTTTAACACTTGAAGGCGTGCAAGAAGAGAAAAGAAAAGTAGAGAGGACAAGAGTCAGGACACAGGAGTCCTGGCAGCTGTCTAATGATCTCAAATAACCTCTGCGTTCTCCTAGCTACGCCTGCAACTGCTCTCCCTTAGTGCAAGCGTTCACACATTACCCACAAGCACACACGCGTACACACAACAGTATGCACGTACTGAACAGCCATTTGTTTTCCTTGACAAACACTTACACAGAAGCCTTTGTCTATGTCTGCACAGTGGGCTTCAGACCTACTGTAGTTATAAACAAACATTCACCACGAACACATGCCTTGTAAAATGAGGGCATAGCTTCACTACTTCCTCAATCTAAACGGACAAAAGGTGAAGAAACCAAAATACCTGGGTTCAAAACACAATGCTTACAGTAAAACTCTGCTGCAGACAATGTAGTTTAGATTAAAAAAAAAATGTTCTCACATCTCTCGTTTCATATGCACTCATGTTTTTTTACTACTTCCCACGACCGCGTATACTGTATTTTTTTCTGCATCTATTTTCACTTCCTCCCTCTCTCTCACTCACCCCATCACACACACATACACACTCAGCGCATTTCTCTCTCTTCTTCGTATACGCACCTCCTTTCGAAGACGTCCCCATATTCCCTCCCAGTCAGATTTGCTTCCAGAAAGTGAGTAAGACAGAGAAGTGAGGTGGAGCAGCGCCAGAAGACACTGACTTACTGAAAAGAAAACCAGACTGTCAGTGCGACGGGCTCTCAGACTCATACTGTCTTTGTCTTACTGCCCTCCCTCTCTTTCTTTTCTGCCCCACTGTAGATGTGCCTAAGCTAAGCATTTCCATGTTTGTTCACAACTAAATTGTCTTATAGTAGGAGAATATGATCTAAACCTAACCTCAGGAACCATCATTCCTTTTTTTGGTGGAATTATCACATAATGTAAATTTTTACTGTTTATCAACAGAAGCAGCACTAAAACAGAAAAAATCTTTCAAATGAACTCAACCTAATTCTCTGATCTTGGTGGTGAGATGATCTTTGCAATCAGGAGTCTAAAGAAACATGCTACCGCAACAGGTCAACAGAAGTATAGCTATAAGAAAGCTTATATGCTAAATAATAACTAGTTACTGATAATATATCCTAATTTTCTTGCAAATGTAACATAAAGCAGAAGATGTTTGAATTAATTTAGACCTTGTGTCATCTCACTACTCTGCCTCCGTTCAATTAGTTACATTACAACTCAAAAAAGCTTGGTCGCCATTGGACACGATATAATGTTAACTACTAAAAACTACCAAAAATCATAACACCATAAATTCTTGCGTATCAGTCTAACAGCGTGCTTGTAAAACAGCACGCTGTTAGGAGCCAAAAATGGGAGAGGAAAAGATTTTAAAAGGAAGACAGTGAAATTGCAGTGACACGAGTATGCTCAATTTGAGGTTCTTATACATTGTACATGCCAAAGTCAAAATTTTTCAGGAATCAAATTTCTGAAGTTCTTGATTCATTTGAATTTTAATATTATTACAAACTTTTGCACTGACTATTATGGTGAAAGTTTTATATGTGGAAACTGAAACAATGAATGATTAATAGACAGTTCGATGGAGGAATTGACAAAGGTGGGTGGGTGGATGGATGGGTGGAATTGTTACTCACATTTCAATTAAACATTTCTACAACAGACCCACATGTGCTACATTGACATTAATATTAGAATGTACAGCCCATCCTCATTGAGGTAAAAACCTGTTTTTCACACCAACATGTTTTATCACATAACAATTAGAAGTCAAGAGAACACTAGGGGTGTAAATTAGAGGGTGATGGAAGCAGCTCAAAGTTTCACTACCTGTATAAGCTCTCTGAATATTAAAGATTAAGGTTGTTTGAGTTTAATTTACAGTGCAAATAATTATTGTTTCCAGAGAAAATATGATCTGCTGTTAATGTAATCATTAGTACATGCAGCTCATGTGCAAATGGCTTTGTGCATGTAAAAAAAAATGCTAATGTATGCTCAGAGTGCACATCTTTCCGTTGATTTGCAGGTTTGCACTCTCATGTTTCATGTTACGAAACTGACTCAAAGTGGGAGATCCTCGGACCACATATCTTTAAAATTAGTAGCTAGCGTGAGAAAGCAAGTGTCCAAATGAAAAACTACTTTCAGGGCGCACAGTGCCTGAAACCACAGAATAACGACTCATTCCTTATAAGAAGCGATGACTACCAGTTTAATACTACCACTAAACCACACATTGCACAGCTAGTTCAAAGGATAAGACATGATTTCTGAAATGCAACACTTACAAATTATGCATTGATCTTACAGCTGTTTTTTTTCCATGCTTTTGCAGAACTAATGTGGTGTAATGGGTTTAAAGACTTTCAATCATAACAGCTCCAGCTGGCTGGTCACATATGTATAATTTCAAGGGAAGGATGAAAATAAAGGAGGAGCCAAGCTGACTGCAGAACGAGCTAAATCGTTGCAAATGTATACTCCACCAGCAGCTCACAGTGGTGTTTTTAACTGTTCCATTACATATAAATAAATATAAATATGACCCATGTTTACAGAAGAAGCTATAAAGTCCAGATACATGAAAGCCAGACACCGCCTGCTACAGAAAGCCTGCCGCTCCCTCTTTATGGAAAATGACTCACAAACTTAGATTCTTTCTTCTTACCAATCTGTTTGTCATCTTTTTCACAACTAAAAACTCCACAAATACTACGTACTAGGATAATGAAGCTTTATTAATAGAAGTAGAGCAACCAGGCAAAAATACCCCCAAATATTCTCCAACATTTTATTAATTTAAACAAGAGACAGTTAAAGAAATAAAGGAAGGAATTTGTTAATCCATCCAGAATGGGACAAAATAAGTCAGCAGAATTGTGAGTACATGGAGAGAAAAGGCAAAAAAACCTGATGGAAATAAAGGCAAATGTGCAGTTTTATCAAATGGCAGCTGTGGGTCAGAAATGAGGGTCCCACAGGCAGAATGGTCTCAGTCTGCCTGTTTAGAACATTGATGTTTGCACATATGGACATTAGGCTGAGGTATTTAAAATCACCAAAGGTATGATTTCCAGTGCTAACATAGCCAATATAATATTGTAGGGAGATGTGATTCGAAGCCTCTTCTGAGCCCCTTGTCTTCTAAAGAAAAAAGCAGATAATGAGTGAATGAAACTTGTGCAGCACCTGGTGCTGTTTTCTGTACACTGAAAAACACACCTTATGTGCCAAAATACATTAATATGGCATTAATTAATGATCTAACAGTGTGTTTGCCCTTCTTTTTTTGTAAAAACAGTCCAGACCAGTCAAAACGTAGAAAGCACTCATATCCTGAAGGTATGCTGTGTTATGTGGTATCAACATGTTAGTAGCTGATCCTTCAAGTTTTGCAAGGTGGGGCTTCCATCTCGATGGATTTATTTGTCTAACACATCAACTCGCACGTTTGATTGGATCTAACTCTTGGGGAATTTGTAGGTCCACACATCAAAATTATACAGCTTAAACCGTTACTGAACCATTTATCACTTCACCTGTCAATTAACATAATGCTATTTCAGATCTGTGAATGTCTGTAAACCAGACTGGGTAAATATTTTTCCCATACAACCACATAAGCCAGTGGCTTTCCACAACTCTTCACAATTATATTTAATGATAAACTGTATGTTTATGTTTTAAGCAACAGAAGACATTGCAACTGCACATTTGACAATAGAAACTTCATATTTATGGGTCTTTATTTTGTGCTCCAGCTGTATACATTTGACAAATATCACTCATTTGTCATACTTTTCCATTTTTAATAAATGTGGATCTTTTAATTAATGAGTTCATAAGTTCATGTTTTTATTCACGACCTTTATACAACTATTATGATTGTTGTCCCTGTGCTCCTTGATTTTGGATTTTAAAGGAGCTTTTGGACACTCGCCACTGCTAGTATGATTCATCCTAAAACTGGATATACTGAAATTTGTCCAAGTGGGAGTCTGTTTAGAGTACCGACCTTGTGGCAAACTCTACCCTTTATGTGTTAATTTGGTCTAGCGTTCTATTTGTAAATGTAAGATTGGTTGTTGTGAATTTCCTTTCTATTTTGCAACTTTTCTATGTATATGCAAACAGTCCCATGTTTTATGATGACCCTGATGAAGCCCACAAGTTTAAATGTGTTAGTCTGTTGAAAGAGTTGTTTTTCCGATGTGCTAATTACATTATTGCGGCGTGTGCAAAATCTTTAGACATACTGTGTTTAGCTGTGCTGTCAAGGTTTTGTGAATAAAAACGGCAGAAGAGTTTGTGGGCAATGTTTTAGAGGCCGCAACGAGAAAAAATATCTGCCCTATTTGGAAGTTCGAGTCTTGACTTCAAGCCTCACAGGAAGACCTTTGCAGAAGCTTAAAAAAAAACTGAGCTACTGTTATGCAAAATACTAAAGACAATGTGCATTACTTTTAGGTAAGAAAAAACCCCACAGTAAGCACAAAAACACATTAAAATAGCAGCAAAAACATCAAAAGAGGGAAACACACTGGCTTTTTAATGGTACAAAGTTTTCAGTATCTCATTAAAGCCTTTTATGAAATAAAAATATAAATAATAAATGGTTTTAGTGGCAGTGGAAAATGTGGATATTTTCTAAAAAAAATAAATAAAAATTGACATTTTACTATTGAGTGCAGGTACGAGGTTGGGACGAGGGCTTTTCAACTGTATCTTATCTGAGTGGCTCAGGTGGGTCATTATGAGGAAGAGGCTTAGTTAATAAGACTAGTCTGACAGGATAAGCTAGTGGTGGCTAATCCTGAGTGGGAAGCACCAACTGTCAAAATACCTGCATTTAGCTGCAATCACACAAAGCTGCATCAAAATAATCACTCTCAAAATGACTGATGGTAAACATGGCAAATAAAATAGGAAATTTAAGGCGCATTAATATTGAACATCAGCAGGAATTAAGGAAGCAAGAAAACTGAAAGCTCAAAGCCGTCAAGATGCATGAGGAACACACTGAACCTTAGATGTTGATGGAAAATCTTGTAAAAAAAATATGTAAATAATTTTTTTAAAATGTTCTCTTGGAGTTTGTGTGTATAAGTTTAAATATAAAAAAAGTCACAGTGGGTTAAAATACTTAACCAGTGATTTTATAACTCTCTGCAGCAGGTAAGTGGACAAATCAATATGAATTACTCAGTCATACTACTATTGCAATGAAGCCTTGATTGATGAGCGTTAAAAAAACCTTAATTTGACATTTTTTAAATTGTATAACAGTAAATTCTATGTAAATCATTTCTGCACAACATCCTGTCTTTTGTGTTTGCAGGTGTAAAAACACAACTGCAACAGTGAATATTCTACTGTTACGCTCATGTGAATAGAAATAACTTTATGAAGAACATCTACAGTTAACTAACTGCACAACAATGGCAGAAAGCTGCTTACATTTATGGATTTAAGCTGGCTCATCTGCTCAAATATCCGTGAAATTCCTGAACTAAAATATAAGGTACCTACGTAGACACTTACAAAATCAGATCAGTCAAAATCAACATATTATCCTTTTTAATGTTTGGTAATAAATCTCATTATGTCACCCTGAGAGGTTTCAGTTTTACATTCTGAAAAAAAAAAAGAGAATATTTTTCCTATTCTTTACACTATTTAACATTGAACATGCTACATTTAACGTGTCTCAGAAGTCAGAGCTTTTGAGCTAGGAATTATATCACATATGAGTTAAAAGTGTTTTATTTGCACGCTTCAGAACAGTGGGACTTGCTATTTGTGTTTGTGCTGGCTAATATTAGCAATAAAATACCAAAACAGCATATTTCTCTCCATTCAATGTTCAAACATTGAAGGAACATGTCCGCAAATAGATCTACAGAACTTTTGGTGCCACTGGTTTATTTAGATGCAAACACAATGAGGTGCACGTAGGCATTCTGTGGGTGTGCAGCCATCTTGAATACTACACTTCCTCAGCAAGCTCTGACTGTCTTGAGTTGTGTTGTTGTTGCTTTTCTGCCTGGGAACTCAGAAAATCTGACTTTGAAGTACAAAGATAATGCAGCAGCATACGCAATGCAATTAGAATATCTTGTGGGTTGCTTTAGGTCTAATCTGGTTTAAAAAGGTATTATAAATGAATATTTTAATATCTTAAGTAATATCTCCTCTATATCTTCTACTTACTTTGAAAGACTTTCTTGAAGGTATACCACACAAGCAGACATTTTTTACTCCTTTGAAGGGTTAAATGTTCTCTGAGCCTGACAATATATTTTGCAAAGACTGACTTAGCAAAGAGTCAGCAGACTTGCTAAGCCTGCAGTTGAACGGAGCATTTTAAATAACAGATTTACTTCTTTCTAATCAAAAGAAATAATAATACCAGGTTTAAACACAATATCAAAGGGAAGAAAAAGCATAAAACAACAAAGAAAAACATCTCAAAGTGAACCTCAAGGACCACATCCTGCCATGTGATCTGTCTGGTGTGGCAAGATTAAAGCTTAATCACAACACTTTTCATGCAAGCTGATCTGAACTTATTATCTTCAAGTTTCAAAGCACGATGACTTTCAGGAAACCACGAGTACAACGAAGAATGGCTTAGACAGAGTTTGTTTTCTATTATTTCTTTGTCCTAAATTTTATTCATAAAAAATCTTAACAAACAAAAGACATAAAATGAAAAATGAAGCATAACGTCTCCATTTACTCTTAAGGTTAGCTCCCACAGGATCACATATAACATGTCCTGTTTACAGCCAGAGGAAATCTGTTTCACTAATAGAAGAACAAAGAGCAGATTCAGTCAATTATCAAAAACCTTTATATGGATTTTTTTCAGAACTTTTCCGGATAATTTTTGGGGTTTGATCAATCCCATAGTTTTGGAAGTTTGCAAACATCATACTGTAGAATATTTCTACCTTACTATATGTCACAATTCCTATAATGGAAAAAAAAAATGCTGAGAAATGCATGGCACTGCTTGGATGTGATATTTGGCAGGTTATTAGGTTTCAAAAATCATACATTAGTCCTTGGTGTGCCAATACCGCATAGGGTCAGTTGTATGGATTCACTTCACTGCCACTAATACTCACACCTGACGTTGCAATAGATTGTTTGGAAATGAATGGAAAGGAGTGCGGACATTATGACAGAAAACAGACAAGATGAGTTAGGAACACAAGGGTTTTACCATTACTAATAATGCCAATATTTAATCAGAAGTTTTCATTACATCTCTTCCTAATATCATCTAAGCTTCATACAGTTCTCTTGAAACAACTTTAACAGCTAATTTTTTTTTATTAAAATCAAAATGTTTAGGTTAAAAAAAAAAAAACCTATGCACACCACTAAACACAATGATTTAATTGCACTCGTATCCCTGGGAAGCTTTGCATGCGAGTCAGAGCAAATCAACCATAGGAAAAGAAAGCGGAACATATGCACAAACTGTAGAGTATGAAGTTACCTGGAAAAGTCCCATAAAAACCTGGACCAATTCGTCACCTGTGAAAACAGTACTAACACAGACGCACACACACAAATTCCTAGTCATGATCTTCAGGGTTACTCATTAAAGAAGTACATGTGTGTAACTTCTAGTCTTACAGTAAGGAGAAAATGAGGAGACAGCCACCAACTTTTAACTATGATGGATCTATAAACGTATCTTTATTGAGTAATAAAGAATAGGGGAAATCTATAAAACATGACACTTTGAGAGCTTGTATGTAAGAAGCTGCCGTTTAAACTGACTCACTGTCTTCCACCAAAATAAACACAACATGAAACCACAAGACCAGCACATTAGCAGGAAGCAATATGAGACTAGAGAGCATGTTCTGAATTGGTGCCAGCGATCAGATAAGGCAGATAACTGGAAAACGATAAAGAAGGGATTTTTATAAAGACTTAAATGTGTTTTTTGTTTCTTACGTTTTCTGCACTCCGGGCTTCATCTTGGTGAATAAGGTTTGTATTGACGCCCATAAAAAGCAGGCAACCGCCGAACACATGCAGGCCCCCGCATGGATATGAAAATACAGCCTGGGGATTTTACTAATAACAAACACAATGAAGCACCTCTGTGTCTGGAAAAAGGAGGCTATTTTGCAGCAACCAAAACAACTGGGTCATATTAGCACAGACCCAGCTTTCCAAGCCTGCCTGATGCTATTACCAAAGTCATGAGGATCTGCTGGTTATTGAATTGAAAAACCATTCCCCAGTCTCGCTTTCTCCTTCCAAAATATTCCATCTCCATCCAGATGGCTTGGGGTTTCAATCATGTCAGTGCTTGGCAATACCTGTTTGTTTGGCTTTCTCACTGTAAGGCAGTCCCAGGAAAAAAAATTTAGTAGTTTCCAGGCCCTTTCTAGTGAGAGGAGTAGGGTTACATACAGACTGGAACCAATGATTCTTAATAAAATATAAATCATTTAAAGCAATGCTGTAGGGACCAGTTAGAAATATGGTAGGGTAATCAAATCTTTTGGAAACATTGCAGAAATTCTCAACAGCTAACCCACAATGATAAATTTTCAGCAGATAACAGAAAACCAAGATACCAAGTGACATAAGAATTCATACCTCTATTAACATTTTCATATTTAATCACATTATGTCCACAAACTCCAGTGCATTTCATTGTGGTTTTATGTGATAGATAAATACAGGTGGCACAACAAGAAGAAAGCAGTTGTCCAAAGGAAGCAACAAGAACTCCTACTTTCAGGTTTCCAAACACTATGCACGTGAAACACAGAGAACATGTAGGAAAATGTGTCCTGGTCAGATGAAGCCAAAACTAAACTTTGTGGCCTACATGCCACAAAATTTTATGTGGCAGACAACTAACACAACACAATTAAACATCTCCACAGTGACAAATGTAGGTGGAAGCATTTGTGGCATGATGGCCTGAATCATCAGCTGCCCAGACTTGAAAGGAAGTTAGATGTTTCTGAATACAGAGCAGGTCTGGAAGAAAACTTGACTTGACTGCAGCAGAGGTTCACCTTCCAGCAGAATCTGACAACCTCTGCCTGTCTTTTCCTTTTATATCATGTCCATTACGTGAAGTGGAAGCAGCCTGTCGCCAGGTACTGCCTGGGAGTGCCTGGGTTTAATATTTCCAGCTTACTAAAACCTCCTTGTTACTGACATCCTTAGATTTAGAAAAAAATATAAACGCTGATACTTTGCTCTGTATTGTTATTTTATAGTTTTCTCCATTGTTTGTTCAATGAGAGAGTAAAAAAAATATCAATAAATTTACAAATTAAATATAAACGCATGGATGAGCTTCTCTATATTTTTTGGGGACATTAGTGATTTAATCCTCCAAACGTAGATGATGCAGTTGTCTTTATGGGTCTCTGGAGGTTCAGGTCTAGGTCCATCACTACAAACAGATTTTGGCCCTGATCACTTTCTAGCTGTAATAACTGAAACTGTATGCTGTATGTTCTTCTTTAGGTTCAAAGATAATAACTTCAGTTTTGTTTCTACTCATCAGAAGAAACTTCTGCACATTCACACACTGACTTGTCCTCTGCACATACATTCTCTGTGCTTGAGTGGGTTCATTGTCACGTGGTGGCATTGTAATGTAGAGCTGTGTATCATCTACATAGTTATGGTAACTAACACTATAATATGAGTTAGTGGTAACATGTAGATATTAAATAAGGAGCGCCCCAAGATGAAACCTTGAGGTACCCCACACGTGATCTTTGTTTGCTTCAATGAAAAGTTGCCTATTGACATGACAAAATCCCTGTTCTTTAGGTAAAGGCTTGAACCAGTCAAGTAGTACCAGAGGAGCATTTAACAGCGGCATTTGAGTTTGAGTCTTTCATTGCTTTGCCATGGAGATGACTAATGACTAATAACTTTTAATAATTTAAAAGAAGTCATAAATAGGTTTTTATCATCACTTTTATCACTTCGTCATAGATGTAACGCGTAATACCATAATAAAATTTTAAGTCAACACTGCCCATGTCTGATACCCTCTATCATCGATTTACTGATGCTAGCAACCACAATCATTTATTTATGGTTTGTTAGTTTTATGTCCACTTAAGTTACATTTATAAAATTCCTTAAATTAAATTTTAATTGGAGTCAAGAAATATTTTAAAAAGAACAGAATACAAAAGTACACGCCACACTTTTCAAGTTTTTATATTAAAAACTTCCAAAATCTGAGATAAGCTAAGTATGATAGACGTACTTAGCTTATGTCTATCACATAAACTCCAATGAAATATACAGAAGTAATAGACTCTAATATAAAATAAAAACTCCCATACAGTATGAATGCTTTTGCACAGCACTGTATGAACAAAAATTCAAACACATTTAAAATATGTGTTAGTATGTTATGTCAGAGGTCACTAGTAGGACAGATGCTCCACTTCACATCCCCAGATGAATTCATCAGGGGATGAAGCCACTACTAACCTGGTTTATCCCAACAAAAGCTTAATTCTCACTAATTATATATAAAGAGGGATATTGGTATATCACTCACTATGTTTGTTGTTGTTTTCAGGGCACGGCGTGCTTCTAACAAACTCCTGGGGATGTCCGTGCTTGGGTGTTTGGCCCCTTGGCAGGCCTGATGAGGACAGCTTCCCAAGCCTGAGGCCACTGGAGCTCTCCATGCCTACAATGGTAGATTATGAGGTTAAAGGCTTTCTGCTGCTCATTAATCTCTTCCCAATGTTTGTAAGAACATTATTAGCACTCCATTACATCAATAGTCTGTGAAGATGATCTCTCCTTGTTAATGCAGAGTCTTCATACTGGTCATTGGTACTGTTGGACTGAAGGTGAGATAAGTGGAGGCACACACATCATATGCAGTGGTAATGAGGGTGTGACCTTCCATGTTTCATTTCAAAATCAATAATCTGACTTGCACACTAACTTCATGCTCTGCCCATTAGACAAAAGGTAAGTCAAAGAAAGGACAGAGACAAGAACTGCTGCTCTGCTTGCTGTCTAGCTTATGAAAAACCAACAAAGAGTCTGTGTATTAGGTCACCTGGTCGACAGCAAAGTTTTCTGCTTTACATTATTAATTATCAAAATTAACTGCTGAATCTCAACAGACCTACTGTATACATAAAATGTACTGCTCCTAAAATTTTGATGAAGACGGCTGCCAATTATTAATTGAAGTGACAGCAATTAGAATCCAACATGCTTTCACTCAAATGTTACTTTTATAAATTACAACACCAAACAGTATGACATCCAGTAGGAACCAATCGGTTTCCGTTTTCATGTCATGCTGTACAATATATATGTGTTTCTGGTTGACGTCTCCTGGAAATAATTTGCTTTCAGTTTGCTTAAAGATATTCTGACATGCATAGCAAGTGCTCTGCATTAAACAAGAAGTTGAAATGCACATAAGCACAAACAGGAACCAGAGTGCATGCAGGAACAGTAATTTGGTATGACTGAGGGGTGTTAGATCACCCAAGCCCTGAAACTAATAAATGTGGGCAAAAACTCCCCCAAAAAACAGAAATGAAAAAGAGTAAAAAAAAAAAAAAAACAGAACAAATAGTCAGAGATTAAGTTTGCAAGGTTCTTTGCAAAAAGTTAAACATAGACCTTCCTTGTAAAATGGTACTTAGCTAATACTGGAATTAAAATGTAGCTTACTTCAAATATTAAAATACAACATTTACATTGTAGGAAAATACTTTGTGAATGTTTTGAGTTTGTGTGAATTTTTTCCCTTTGTTTACAAGTGACAAAATATTGAAATATATGCAAATAAAAACTGGATTTAAATATACTTGGTATTTTTCTCACTTAAACAAGCTAACTGTCAAATACTTTCAGCTCCACCTGACACTGTAAAACCGTTTGGTAGCTTTCTCTGAAATATTTCATCATACTGTTCCCACTGTTTAATGACCTTTTATTTAGATGTCAGAGAAAGTGGCATAGTGACTATCTATATGCAGAGCATAGTTAACACAGTGATACTCCTCCACTTCCTACTGCTACGAACTGCTGGTCAGCTCTCTGAAAGAAGGCCACTATATAATTTTTTTGATTACAAGAAAAACATTTTAGCTGTTTAGAAATAGTTGTGAAAAAACAGTCATGGCGTGAAACGTGAGTCTAATGAAGCTAAAGCTGTTTTGACACTACAGCTGGCAAGTCACAAGCAATATGCCTGACATGAAGCCAACTGCAAGCTGGCTAACTGAGCCCGACAAAGTGACCAGCAACAAATACTGGTGTATCTATAAAAACCATAACAGCAACAAGAGGAAATTTTTTGCACATTAAGAACTTATAAACCACTACAATATTTAGCAAGTGTTTATTCTACATCTTTGCTTTGGCCTATGTGGAATCAAAATAACATTGTTATTAACTTAGGCCCTGAGTTAATGCACCCGTTTGCAAATTTTACACCCATGTTATTTTTTTAGTGTTGCCATTTTGCACCCAACTACTTCCATTTAAAACCTGTAGACAAACAAAATGTGATTAAACCATTGTATATCAGTTTGTTTTTACTTGTAGTGAAGTTTTGTCCCGGATTAATTGAAAATTGAAAATAGTGATAAATTTCTCAAATCTTACATAATTTTCTGAAAACTTTGAATTAAAATCTGTTTTAATTTTTGGGGTTCTGATTCAATTCAATTCAAATTCAAAAATACTTTCTTGGTACCAAAGGGAAATTAAATAACTCTGATCCATCTTCAGATAAATTGATTGCTCTAACGTAAAACAAACGATGTGCCATGATGGAACCAAATTAACTCTAAATAACATCCAGCTAGTAGACATATTATTTATTGGACTCCTAAAACTACATTTCCCTACAGTAGGGCTAGAGCACATAATAGGAAATAACTTGAAACTTAAGAGTCTCAAAATGAACTACAAAAGTACTAAATGGCAGAAGGCTGGAATGACCAGTAGAACCCTTACAGTTAACATTAAAATATATACTTTTAAAATGGTTGAAAAAAACACTGTTTCTATTTTAAAATAAAACAAATTTGATATTATTGTGAAACAAGCATTTTTTTTTCTCTTATGTTTTTGTTTTTTTTTAATTAGGAACAATAATGTGCCGAATACAATAAGTAATTCTATAAAAGATTCTTTGCAACCATCCTTCAAGTTATAATGAATAAAGCCTGTGACACCTCAAACAAACCAACCTGCAAACAAAGTATTTCCCACCGCACGTGGCCCACTGCCACGGTGTTTGTCAGCTATGGTCAGGCTCAATTTGAACATGAGTAAATAAAAACAATAAAAGTGTACCACTTTTTCCTCCTTTAACCCGACCACACCTACCTAAACTGTGGGGTCAGTCACTCAGCAGCAGGAGCCCTGGGGGGCCCCACCGGGTCACTCACGTGACGGGAGGAGGAGGTCAGGAGACAGGCACCAAAGTGGGCGTTTTTTCCACCAATGTTATGTTACATGGCAATCACACCTGCTTGTACGTCAAGGGCCGTTCAGACAGGAGGCTGGGGGGGCCGAAGGGAAGTGGACAGCCGTCAGCCTCGTCTCCTCTGAACACGACGACAAAAAGACGAATCACAATCCCGAGTGTCCATGAAAAGAAATCCAGTGTAGTTTCGCCTCATTCCCAGTTTCCAAACGCATTCTCCTCCCTCCTCCTGTTCTGCATTAATATGTACACCACGAGGCACTTCTCCAACCTCTCTCTTCTCCTTAGACACTCCAGAAATATTAAAAAACACCCAGGAAACACGACCAGGTCCTCGGCTCCTGAAGGAAAAATATTAGAATACAGAATGGTTTATATAGGCAGTGAAGCAAAATGGCGACTTTATTACGAAGGAGGAGTAAAAAAAAAAAAAAAAAAAAAAATCCCTGCGCTGGCTGTAGCTGAAGGGAGGCACAAAAATATGTTTAGTGCAGTAATTTCGACGGCTGTGAGACAGTCGGTTAGAGTAAAAGAAAACGAAGCGAAGGAAAAGAAGAAGAAACGTCGGATGTTAGTCCAGTCCCCGGCTCCTTACCTCGGGATTATTTCGGCTTTTTTATACGGATTTTATCTCGGCGGCCGTGTACAGTATTACAGTAGTGTGTGTTGGGTCATGCGCGTATCCACTCCACCTTTGACAGTTGCAGCCACAGTCTTGATGCAACTTGCGAGCTCTCGCGTTGTTATTATGATCTATTTCGAAGTGAATAACAACAGTGTGGGGTTGCTCTGGCTGATAAAGTCGCTGCAATATAGCCCGGCTCTCGCTGCTCTTTCGACGTAACGGCGCTGGTCCCTGACGAAAAAAAGGGTCAGGGCTTAAATTCCTCATATCAGCCCTCGTTAAGTGTTTGCATCGAGCTGCTGCTAAATATTCGACCAATCTGACCCGCAGCTTGAGTTCAGTCTGTGCAGCCTTCTCTCTTAAAAAAAAAAAAAAACAGCAAAAAACCAAGTACGCCAGAAATTTACTGAATATACCACTGAAGGCAAAATATTTCCTTATGTCATCTTTACCAGTCTCTGTAATATTTTCTTATATTGCCACAGAAGTCAAGGTCATCACTTAAGATACTAAATCCTATTTATTTGAAGTAATACCATTAATGGGTCTAATGTAATATTTAATCTGCATTAGGTACTCTATCAGCTGGCTGCAGGGTATGTGCGCATGGCTCTTCACCCATCTAAAGCGGCTAATAATAAATGTTTCACATATGGCGGGAGCCTACATTTTTCTCATAAAGACAGCTGACTTCATGAATCATTCATGGTTTCATTGCCACCTCTCTGTGTTTCAGTACAACAGAGGGACTCTCTTACTCTGACTGGTGCCAGTCAACATGGAGCGATATTCTCCTATTAGTGGAAATAATCTGAAATCATGATGTCATTTAAATGTAGAAAAAACTATTTTAGGTATCGCCTGTGGAGGGCGGCATAGCTTAACTTTAGTGTTGCCAAGCATGTTGCTAGAATTGTCAAATGTGTAGTGTAAAAGGACTATGGGAAATGAAAAACATTAATAATAGGTAAATAAAAAAAAAAGGTGAGAGACATTATTTTTGAGTTCTGTGCATAAATAAAAAAAACATACTACTTATGTACACTTAGTTGTACTAGAGTATCAATAATTAGAATCGACTGTATGAAATTTATAATTCCATGCTTAATCTTATTATTATCAAGATTATTATTATAATTATTATTATTACTTTTCTTACAAAGCAGGTATTCGTTTTTTTTATTCAATTTTCTTTTGTAATTTACTTGTACCACTTCTGCTGTTATTGCAACTGTGGTTGATATTAATGAACAAATTTTTCTTCATCTACTATGCTATTTTTATTATTATTATTATTATTAGACAAATAATTCATTTTTATTTGCCTCTCCACGTTTAGTCAAGGTTTATGACCATAAAACACCCACTAGAGGGCAGTACAGTTTAATCATTTCTCAGAGTAAAAAGGCAAAACAAACACCTCATCACTGTGACTTCACAACTTGTGATTTGGATGCATATCTTACTGGTTTTCTCAATTGTTGACTGTATAGTGTTTTTTTTACGACTTTGTATGGTTTTATGACGTATTGCACTTTAAACTGCCTTGTTGCCGAAATGTGCCCTACGAATAACCTTGATTGATTTGTAGAGCCCAAAATTTCCTGTTAGTCCAGGAAATTTTTTTTTTGATATTTTATAATTGTTCATAAGTGATGACTAGTAGAACCATCAAGTCTATGGTGATCCTGAGTTACAGCTGCCATTGCTAGCTGATCTAGTTAAATCTAAAATACATGCTTCCTGTTTAATCGGTTCTGATAAACACTTCACTATGGGGCACTGTTTGACCCGTGAATAATACTTCAGAACATGATACAGGTTTATGCTTATTCTCCTTATCAGCTGAGTAAGCACAATCATGTCCTTTTTTTCAACTGGCACGAGATAACAATTTTTTCCTAATAACTTTTCAAATCAAAAGCCACAAAGCACACTAACGTCATTCTCATTACTATCTTTTAACACTCTACTTGACAGTTTGACTCCTCGTGAAAAAAAATACAGTTTTGAGCTATTTATATCACCGAGAGCCTTCAGTCAAGCAGCTGTTAAAGGAGAGATGGAAGACATAGGAGTGTTTCACATTCAGTTTCTGTGCTGTCAGAGGATTAAGAGCCAGCAGATCAAAGTCACAAAGAAATAGTGATGAATCAGAAAAAGCACGGGTCTCAGGATTTGGCTTATCTTCGAGAACAGTCACAAAAGCTCCCATTGTGGAAGCATAGTTTCCAAATGGCAAATAGAAGAAAACAAAAAGAGAAACATAATAATAAACAGATTCCAATTAACTGAAGCATCCAACCATCTGCTATGCAGATTTATTCCCCTACCAAGGTTGAGAAGGTCACTGTTCACTGAATCTGTTTATCATACATGTGCCCTGGAACTAACAGGTGAGATGCTTGATGTTTTGCAGTAATTGGACCTATTTGAGTGTGTATGTGTGTTCTGAATGCATGTGATGATGTGTCAGCGAGAGACAAAGTCAACATCTGTTTAGGCAACACTTTGTTTTCACAGAGTCAAAGTTGTGACTCATGGACCCTGAATAATGTTTCAGAACAGATGGAAGATTAAGGCATATTTGAGTTATATAGTCAATAGCTATTCTGAAAATAAATCTGGCTTGGGGACTAGTGGAATTATTTTACAGAAAAGTTATTTTTCAAAGAAAACGAAGCAACATGAATGGATCTGCTGAAAACAAAGAACTGCCTCCAAGTTCTTTGACTCAGCTCAACAAGTAGAAAGTTTCAACTTTAATACAATTGGGTGTTTAAATAAAGTAGTGAACCAAAACACACACAAAAATATTGTTTTGGAATTGTTATAGCAGGGCTATATAAAGGTGTTCATAAATGATGACTAGTAGAACCATCAAGTCTACTAGTCATTAAACCAAATATGAGTGCAGGTGTATTCACTGGGCTTGTATGTATAATTCTGACCATATATTAACTAGAAAAAAACTAGCGAAATTCAAACTTGTGTCTGCTTGGGAAATTCACTGAAGTTGAAATTCACTGAAAAAAGATGGGGTCAAATGCATCATTGACCGACCAGGATTAATCTTACATTAAGTCACTTAAGTAGTGCATGTAAGCTTTTCACTTACATTGCATTAAATATCACTGATGTGCATAATATGTGTATCTTCAGTTGTCTATGTATTTCGTTAAATTGTCCAGGCAGAACCCCGGCTCTTGCCCATGGACCACTGGAGAAATGCAGGCCTTAGTGATCCTTTGCTGGACTAAATGATGTTAGAAGATGGATGGAGTTGAGGACAACCACTGATATGAATCATGTCAGTCCTCCAAAACAAACTGTTTCTAAACACTGGAGAGGGAAGTACAAATTATGATGTTCTTATTACTAAATTATCCACTGAATATGCAAATGAGTACTTTTATACTTGCAACTTTTTATGAAACAAAAACTCATTTTTATGTAAGCAATTAACTGGGAAACAATTTTGCTTCTCACTAATTTCATTTTGTCTATTGAAAAATGAAAGAAGGAACTGTGATTATGTATCCAATTTTAAATTATGGCGCACTAACTTTTTTTTATGTTTATGAACGAGTTTAGTTTTTGAGCAATTAAAGGACATTATTTCCCTTGATGAGAGCAATGCAAACTTTAAATATTCATCAAATGAAAAAGAGGTGAAGAGATAGCACAAACATGTTTGAAGAACAGGAAGTAAAGGATTCTGTACTATAAGAACAAAATCTTAATAACTTTTTTTAAGAAAACTTTAGTATTGAGAATTTTTTTTCCCTTTCTACCTTCTTCTATTTTAACATTTTTCTAGTATACGTTTTGCATCACATGTGGTTGTTTTAACATCACTTTAGTAAAAACTATTAACTTAGTCATGCAGACAAATATACATCATGTCAGTACATCAAGGTCAACAGTTTTTCTCAATAAGTTTATTCAAAAACAGCTGTCTTCATGTTCCATACATACATTTATGTTTGAATCTGTAGAGCAGAACGAACTGTCCTTCTTCTGCATTTGAAACAGTTCATCGATGATCAGTGAACATAAACCGAATGTGTTGATATTTACAGTGGATTAGGTCTACTAAAAATTACACAGTGTGTTTTCCTTCTTTTTGAACAGTCACTCACTTACTTTTCCCTGCGGCTCCCTGCTAAAGGATGCATGGATGGATGTTGGATGGGCAGGTTTTCTTCACTGGATGTTTGTTTATTTTATTCATTTATATGACATGAGAACCATCATTCTGCAAAGCTGAGCGTTACCGCCTGGAATTACATATGGAGATCTGGCTTCAGTCACTTAGGGAGTCTGGTATCTGGCTTGCTGTCATTGTTGGCAGTCTTGATTTCTGAGCTTTAGAAACTTCAGTGTCATCTCCGGTATGTATTTTTTTCCCCCAGTGCTTCCAAGTGACAAATGATGCAAAATATAAAGATCCACACACAAATGACTTTCTTTCCCTCGGCAGACCTTCACAACTCTGTGGAAATGGTTTCTTAATTTAACTACCAGATAGTCCTTTCCCATTTACCTCTAGCTATTCAAATTATTGCTTTATCAGACCTATGCAGTTAGTGAGCATTGTGTTAACCCCATTAAACCCTTTGATCAGTCTTTAAATCACAAATACATAAATTAAAGTGTGTGTTACTCTACTATACTCAATTATATATAAAGGTTTTTTTTTCAGTACTACACTGCAGAGAAGTCACAATACAAAAAGGATTATTGTGGCAATGACATTCATCTCATAGTATTGTAGATGGAAAGTTTCCTTCATCTTACATTAGTAGCTCTGTTTGTTCATATGTATTCACACCATGACTCAAGGAATTAACCCAGAATTCCTTGATATAAAAACATGTAAAATTATCACCGGTGTAGTGGACTTAAAGGGATAGTTCAGATTTCTTCTATGGAGTTCTGTGCAGAGGTTATGAGCAGTCAATATCTTACCAGCAGCAAATACCTCTATACATAAACTGTTATATTGTAGTAGTTTTGCACTGCTCTATTTTTTTTATCATCAGGCAGTTACTCTTCAAGGTTGTACAACATGAAGTACTTGGCTAAACACGTTTTACATTACTTGTACTTGAGGTATATAGTGTAAATGACTATATACCTCTACAGTACGAAAATTAATACCAGCATGAGTGTCATCTGTAGCTCCCTACTAGCGTTCCCATGGAGCTCAAGTTTTTGTAATCATGCTGAGTGAGCGCTGAGCTGAAAAACAAAACTCCCATGCAAAGGGTGAACAAAGCACACTGCAGACAGAGAGAGTGGTGAGACCGATCGCAAGCCAAATAAGAAAAATCAACAACTATGCCTGTTTTTTTTAAATAAGTACAGCGTATGGAGACGCTGCTGTGCTGTCTTTCATGTATGGATAAATTATTTCTGAGAAACAACAAGTACTTAAAACTAGATATTCTGGTGAAAAATTTCTTAATTCTTACTTTTGCATTATTTTTTTCCTTCTTTCTCTTTTGAATGAACACCACATTACGGTTGCAATGAGGCTGTAGGGAAAACCGTATATCTCCAAGTGGCTCACAGACACAGAGAGGCATGCTAAAGGCCTTACATATCTAGAGCAGTGTTTGAATGAATCACAAGGATTCTTAAGATCAAAGTCCTTGTGCTTTCCAACAAGGCAAATCCTGACCAGCAGTTAGTTTAACTCTCCAGGTAAAACTACCCTCCAGATCTCCACAGTTAAGTTGTTCAAAGAGCTAGAGCTGCAGACAAGACTCAAACTACTCATAGCTGCTCCACAGGACTATTTAACTAAATCAAAGCGGATCACTACGAATCCAATTTTTCAGACTTGAATTTCAGTCAGTGCTGTCCAGTTGGTTCAATCGAAATGAAAATCAAAAGGGACATTTGTAATGATCCCACCAGTACCAGGTCTGGATCATCCCTGGAATGGTGATAATCTTCCATTGCATCATTAGGTTACAGAGGGTCTCCCTGCTTTGAACGGCTCTTTGTCTTTGTCGTAGTGCCTGTAAAGCAGATTGGCTGCATTGAATGGGAATCCCCCAGACCAGTTGGCATAGAGTCTATAGGCTCGTCCTCCCCCTGCTTTCACTCGTTGATTCTCCGCTCACATATCTGGAGATAGCAGCTCTTCCGCAGCTCCCGGAGATGTATTGTGACAGGAGACAAGGGGAAGGACTGCCAAGCACATCCTGGGATGAGCTAAGAGAAATTTCCAAAGGAGGCTGTGGAGAGAGGAGAAGGGGAAAAAAATGAGTGCATCACCAGGCCTCACAAGCAAACAGTGCTGTTTTCAAGTGAAGCGATTCACTGTTCCCACGTCAGGCCTTTAATCGATTGGTGGCCAGAGGCCTCCATGGATGTCTATTTTATAGAAAAAAAATTTTTTTCCAAGTAATTATTATGGATGGTTACAGCTTATGCTGCATGTAATAACAAGCCAACAAACTATAAATCAGTTCTGTATTAGAATAAAATAACAAAAGATCAATAGCAAAACACATTAATAATGTATTTAGATTTTTTTTTTCAAGATGTCTAGTCATGGAATACATTAGCATACGATTAATCAAGAATGGCAAAAGTACTCAAACCCCTTGAACATTTTCACATTTTGTCATATTATAAACAAAACATTTTCTGTATGTTAATAGATTTTTTTTAATGCAAAAGAAAGTATCAACACCATTATAAAGTTGTAGTTTTAATTTTTTTTTTACAATTACATAAGTTTTTAATTTAAGCCCTACTGAGTAAATCATTTGTAGAATCTCATTTCACTGTAATTACAGCTAAAACATTTATGTTTCTACCATCTTTCTACATGCGGAGGCTGAATTTTCTTCGCCTGTTTTTTTTTTTTTTACTTACAACAGAAGAGTTTTGGAGCTGTAAAGTTTCAGTATTCACAGAAAATCAGTACGGGCAACACATATTTTTGTGGTGGGAGAAGATCAGATGTTTTAATGACAATCTTTGCAGTTGGTTTAATTTTTCCTAATTAGCTAAGATTGTTGTACATGGCAGATGGCTTCACACAAAAACACAGACCGACTTTGATCAAAAGTTGATATGTTGAGCAGCAGAGAGGTATTGGCAGTTTATTATAAAGATAAACCAACAGCTAGTTCCTCAGCAGAAGAAGGAAGGCAGATTTCTCTCAGGGCTTTGATCCGAATACTCAGTCCCAAAAGTTTCCGGATAAAAATCCTCACACATTGCTCCCTACTCTCTGAGCGCTGTGGCTCTGGGCTATGGAAGACATCAACTTTACTTTTCAAAACAGTTTCTAAAAATAGAATAATGCAATATGAATATACAAGAAAAAAAATGGCAAAAGTTTTCTAAATCAATGGCAAGGCTCTGTTGAAGAAAAAAATGATAAATGTGAGCTTTCTGGAGTATTAGTTGTGTATTCATTTAACTTCAGTTTTGATGTGAAGTCAACGATCTTCCAAATGTTTCCGACTATATCACTATGTTTTTAGAATTCCATAAAATAAAGAAAAGAAGCTGTGAGAGGTTTATTTAGCAATGAAGTAATCCAACATTTAACAGGAAGTGAATCTTAAAAATATGATGAACATTTGAATTAGTACAAATATGATTACAACACAATGTGTATATTTTATGCTGTCTGTTGTTACTAATCTTAATTCAGAACACATTTACAGATCTGGTCAAAAGCTTATATATTATAGAATTCAATAATTGCGGAGCTCTGTTTGGAGTAGATGGAGAAGGCTTAAATTAAGCTTCTGAAATGGGCCCAAACTCAACTAATATGGATTAATCTTAGAAACCAGGCATGTGTTTAGAAAACAGTCCATTTAAATGAACCATATTATTTTGAACAAGAGCATTGGTCAAATATCCACACAGAATTATGCCAGAATCAATTTAAATGGTTAGGAAAGCAGAAGATGCTGCTTTCCCTGGGACATTTATCCATTCATGCCTTAGTGAATATTCAGTGTACGTGAACACTTGACCCTGTATGCATCTAAGACAATAGACAGTAAATTCAGACTGACAGCAAAATATAGTTTTACTATAGTATGCTAGTATAGTCAGACTAGCCAGAAACAGAATGATTTAAACAAATTAATGAAAACCCAAACATAAGACTACCTCCAAGTATATGAGTGGACATAAACTTTTGATCAGAACTACATTACATGTTCACTGCTTCACCTGTTTTCTGATTTACCATACAAATGTAAGTAAACACCACTGGAGTTCAACCTCCGTAGCCCAAAAGAAAACTTGTAAGCAGCTCAGTCTGATTGCATCTGAAGTTATACCTATACAATTTAAATCATACATCAAAGCCCTCTATTTTTGGGGGGCTTTATTTTTTGAGTCAAACACAGAAAAGCAAAGGCAAATATTGGAGTTATTGGAGCTGATATGTGACCTAGGCATAACCAAAATGTTTTAATCCTTATGATAACCAAGCAGCTGGCTCTTTCGCTACTCTGTCGTCAGTGTGGTATTTTCACAACCTAGACCAGATGTGTCATAATTTTCATTTGCATGGTAGCCTGAACTTGCACAACCACTCTCGAAAGAAAATCAGTGTAAGTGAAGCTGCGGTATACTGTTCTACAGTTTACTGGTCAATCTATATGGCAGACATTTCACTGGTCTGCAGAAAATGATAGCAAACCCCTGACAAAAAATAAATTTCTTTAAAATGAGTCTTTATTAAAGAGTGCAATAAACTCAGAAGGATTTGAACGTGTATGCAGATCTTTTATTGGTCATTTCAGTGAAGCGTAATTTAATATTGTGTGCCATCTGTCAAAAGAAGCTGGATGCAGCATTTCTGCTTCTTGTGAAGGGTTTTGCATCACAAAGCCTTTTACACTCCTGATGTGAATAACGTGAAAGCATTGTAAAAGTGTCACGGCTCATATCAGAGACAAGCTTGCGTGAGAATTCAGCTGCATTTCTGTATTTTTGTTCCCCTCGCAAAATTTATTGTGAGATCAATATTCAATTTTTGGTAAATCCATTGGAGATGTATCTGGCCTGACAGGTGGTATGGCGGCTCCACTTAATCACTGCAGAAGTGTGAGCGTATTAGAAGAATCGTTCAGGGAGAAAAGTTGCAGTTGTGTGCAGAGCAGTGCGAGTGCAATGTCTATATGTGTGTGAGCTGCTGTCTGAATACACCCTCTTTCTTTCTTGTTTCATGCTCTTATCGTTCCATTTAACCATGACCAGGCCTCTCCACACTATTCAGCACAGAGCAGCCAGCTGACTCGTCTTCGCGCTCTCGTCCACGTAACATAGTTATACCCACAGTATTTCACATTTTCTCAGCCCAGTCCTACCTAGTTTGAAATTTTACAGCTATTTCTATGTTAACTGCATTATTCAGCTCAGATAATTCAAGGAAAAAAACAAAACAGAACTGTTCACATCAAGTTCATATAAGTAGAGAACCTGGCAAAGGGTTTATATTCAAATATTTTTTTTATCTCAGAAATTATACTCTTAAAACATTTACATTTTGGTATATTATAAACGGTAACTGCGCTGTATTTTAGTGGCTGTTTATGTGATAGACCAATACAAAGCAGTCAATAGGTGTAAAGAGGAAGGGAAATTAGTTTTCCAATTTTTTAAAATATAACACATTGCATTATGTATGACTTTTATTAGCTTTAATTTTTGAATTTAGATAAAATTAGTGAGCTGATGGAAAAGTGGGGTTGCCTTTGAATCAGAAACGCTACCACAACCAGGCAAAGTTTCTTTGGGCATAAACCTGAGCACCCTCCACCCCATCAGCACGAGTGATGGAAAACAAAGTTATGTTTAATGAGCAAATATTTTATAACTGTGTTGCTGGGTGGATTAGAAAACATAATTACTTTGTAAAATTGTTTTTTTTAAAAAAAAAAAAAAGAGTTTGACCTCGTTCAACCTTCACATCCAACACCTTTCACTTCTTGTCTCATGACCCCACCCCACAGCTTCCCAGATTGTCCCACACCTTTATCACCTCTCATTTTTCTCCAAACTTGTGAAAACCAAGTGTTATATGAGGTCCCCTAATTAGCCTGCCCTTGTAGCTCTGAGTTAAAGCTTCATGAACTGAGAAATTACGTTTGCACTGCCCAATTAACGGAGGTGTCTAACAGCAATTTAATACTCTCCCCTTACCTATTAGTTGTTTCGCATCTTTGAGTTTAATTCTGTCTAACATGCTTGGGTGATTTGAAGGTCATCAAAAGCACTCCTTACACTGTGAAATGTGCCATTAGGAGGCATGTGCACACCAACTCAATTAAAGTAGATAGAAAGGTGTGACTGACTTTTTTTTTTTTGTAGAAAGTTAGTTTAAGAAGTTGGAGAGAAATGTATCTATAAGTGTAATGCACATGCAATATCTCTACAATGTGTAAATAAGCCAAGTCATGAATGATCAGTTTGCACTGTGCCTAGTTATTATTTGCTTCCTGCTTAATTATTAAGAGCATCACAGCACCATGTTCTTAGCAGAACATGGTGCTGCTAAGAACATTTTTTTTTCTCAAGGAAAATATTTCACATTTTCCTTGAAAATGTGAAATACTGTGGGTATGACTATGTTACGTGGACGAGTTATGTTCTTAAAACATAACTTTTAAAAAAAGAAGAAATATGCTACAATATCTGGCTCATGCATCGCTGACAATTACTTAAAAAAGCTGTCTTGTTCCATTTCGGCTGGTTTTCTTAAAAACTGAATAAGTTAGCCATGACTCATCTTATCCCTACAAACTATTAATATTAGTCTAATTCTTGATGTGGATGTGAAAATTTACTCGGAATCAGCTTTAATAGAAAAAAGCAAACTCACATTTAACAAAAGTCTTCAGTGTGGAGTTAAAAGTTACTGTACAGCAGTCTGTGGCAGATATGCTGGAGCCAAATTGTAACAGCATCAGCAGCTTAGGAAGTGAAACTGTGAGCATGCCTTTGAGCCAACACCACCTTTATTACTTGATTAGCTGTTTGCAGTATCAGCCCATAATAAAATATTAATAGCAAAAAACCTTGCAATATGATTTTAGAAGCGGCACACCTACACTAAGCACAGGGTTGATCATTTATCGCATTTATTTTTGTCATGTTTGCAGTAAAAAATATATATATATTACTCAGTATGCACCAAAACAACCCTAGAACAAATTAAAACAAGCTTCAGAAATACAAAATCTAGAAGCTTGTTGCAGTTCATTCTAAATTCTGCTGTCTTCTTCTGATTCTAAGCATGTAATCAGCAAAAACATTCCTATTGCTCAATTTAGGTCAGGGTTTTACAATGTATCATACCTAATGGAAAACCTGAATACAAACCCAAGCCCTGATTCAATCTGCACAACCTGAAGGACACAAATGTTATTTAGAATAAACATTATACAAGAAGAAAATTCTGGAAATCAGAGTTTGCCTGGGCTTGTTTCCCTGTGACTGGGTAGTAAAAGCGGTCAATGAAGCTCTTGCTGAGATGCAGTGCAGTAAATCCTGAAACCCCCACCAGTAAAACCACAAACAACTGCACTTGTTTGTCTGGCTCCACACATATCACAGCAGGGATGCATGGTCCCACACTGCCGCCTCCCACTTTGATAAATCTCAAACCAATTTGTCTGACTTTATTATTCCCTCTCCCACTGAAACAAAGCACAGGAACCAGAACAGAGAGTTATGCGGTCACTTACTTCTGCTAAGGAGCTGCAAGTTGCGGACCTCTTCTCTGACCTGCAGTTGAAGGACTTGCTGGAGGACCTCTTGCCTCAGGGAGTCCTGGACGATTCCCATCCGCTCCAGCTTCTCCCCGTTGAGGCGGAGCAACGCCCGTCCTGCCAGTGGGAAGTTAGGAATTAGTTAAAAGTTGTCCTTGACTTTCTGATATGCCTTTTCTTGCACTGAGTGTCAGTGTGGATTCTCAATAATTTAGCAATGCTCGTCGGAGTTGTGCGTACCCCCATCTCCAACATGAATGCCATAATAATCTTTGATTTTTAATCATGTAATTGATGTGTTGTTTGTCCAGGATGAAAACATCATACAACATGAGACTTCAATCATTTCTAAAAAAAGGGAAATTGGTACATAAATTTGGTGAATTTCTTGCAGTTTTCTAATCCATACAGTAATACATACATCCATACCAGTTTTCCAAATAGACTAAAAATATTCACATAAACCCAATATCTGCATAAATGTCCCTTAACAATTTGCAGAAAAAAGCTACAATTACTTTTTAAGTCATAAACATGTTTCCATTTATTTTGTCGTTTATGTTTGGTGAACCTGAAGAATTTGAAGATGAGCCTTCATCTTTATTGCTCTATCTGCTTTGTGTAAAGCATCAGTACCACCAGTGGTCAAACAGACCCTCAGCATGACAGCTATCACCACTATGTTTGGCAATTAAAACAGTTTCTTCTAAGCATGAAAGCCTCACTTTGAGAGCTTCAAACATTATTCTTGTATTGTGGCCAAATATCTTAATCCATACCTTTAGGTCAGGTAAAACTTGAAAATACATGAATGTTCCAAAAGGACAATAAACCCAAAGCCAGGCCAAACCTGGATCTAAATTAGAAAAAGAGGGATAAGATTATCCTAGCCTGGTAAAAACCAGCCACCTGTCTTAAGCTATTAGTTTCATACAGAGGTTTCTGGGCTTTCAGCTACTGAGAAACAATTGCTTCCTGGAGGCATGGACTGTGTCGAGGTTTTACATTTTACCCAGTTGCTAACTTTTGCCTGTGACGTACATTCTGAAGCTTACCAGAAATTCCCTGCACGGTAAACAACCGTCCTTCACTTCGAAAAGAGAAGTGCCGATCCAGACAAGGCGGCTGTTAATGTTCAAAAATTCAAAATTCAAAAATAATTTATTGATCCCAAAGGGAAATTACATGTTGCTGTAACTCATTAATTCAAAGTCTTAAGAGTTAGACAATAATGTTAATATTTGGAAGCATGGCCAATACGCACTTAATGACTTTGTTCACTTCCTCCACTGCCATTGCTAAAGCTACAGGCAGACTACAATTCTAAAGCAGTGCAGAAAATCAATGTCATCATTCGCAACTTCTCCTGCTGGTCACTGATTGGCCTGGTAAAAAATCTACCAACGGGAGTGAGGGGGGAAGCCCAGACTGTTCTGGAAGAAAGATTTTATTTGAGTGAAATTGCACAGGAAGGCAATGGTCAGGCTGCGTCTGACCTAACTTCTAAGGAAAATTTATCAACAACGAATTAAAGCCAGACCCATGCCAACGAAGCAATCAATTTAACTTACTTACCAATTACCAGGGAGAGAGTTAGTGTTTACAAGCTAAAATAATAATATGGCAATCACCCTTATATAGAGTGTATATATAAGGGTACCATCTGTCTGCAGGTCATGGCAATTCAATGTCAATCTGCTTAACAACACAAAACTGCATCAGTGAGGATTAAACATCTACTCTTCTCTATAGAGTATTGCAAAACTAAAAGAGAGATGCGGCATAAATTACACAGAAAACTTGTGGAAACATAGAACTACATGTTTTGAGGTCTGCACATGGTTGTTTAAAGGAAACAAACACATATCTGACATTTACAATCCACTGCAAAGTAATTTATGTTTTAGCTTGTAGACCAACTATATAATTTACATAAAGGATCTGGCGATACATTATCTGTTTAGCAGGGGTAAACAGTTAATGAATAGCAAGATCTTTTTTGTGCTGGGATTTTATTACAGTGTTTGGCAATTAACCCTCAGGACACAAACATTTAACATATCATTACCCAGTGTAAACAGAATTTAAAACCAGGCGCTCTGTAGACGGGAACGGTACGAAAGCTTATTTGCATGGAGGTTCAAATAAGGAACAGATACTGCTGTGGTAACAAGAGCCACAGTGTGTCCTTCAGTTGCGCAGCAAGAGGAGGAATCCATCATACCTGCAGCAGCTCTGTACGACATCCAAAACATAATTGGACTCATTACTCATGTGGCTCCCTCTCCATATCATTCGATTCATTCCAATTTCCTCCGTTTAAATATCTGCACATTCTCTGCTTCTCTGGTCTAGTTCTCCTTCTGCTTTTTTATTTAATCTCTTATTTTAGGTACATTTTTTTAAATAACTCCTCCAAAAGTATGAACTTTCATCTCTAACTCATAACAAGCTCTATTTATTAGTGCGATTTTACCCTCCCTGGGCAGTCAGTAAGCTTGCATGTGGTCTGAATGCAGAAGCAGTGGAGACAGAACTGGGATAAAACAGAGATAGTCCAGAAAAACAAAAATCAAAAGGCAGCTTTCAGCTTCCTTTGATCTCCCGGTCCATGAAATAAGAATACATTTTCTTAATAGAGAAACAGAAGTCATATTTTATAAGATTGGCATCACAGTGCAAAATGGCTTTGAGGGTTTGGTCGTTTGGATTTGTCTGGATCCCCTAATAGTCCCACTGGATGCAGTTCTTTTACACTATGTATAAAGAAATACACAGCATTCCTCAAACCCCCTAACGATTGACTAAAAAACTCAAACACGATAAACAAAGCAACCCTCATCCTTTTGGAACTGATAAAAATGATGCCTTGGACAAAAAGCTTGTTAGATTTTCGATTGTTCAGGACTTAAACGGACAAGTACTTTATTTTTTTTGCAGAGAGAACTGTGTCATTCTTCAACTAAATGAATCCTTTCTTTTATCACTGTATGTTAGAAAAGATCTCTGAGCAATGCTGTGCCACTGTCATAAATCAAACTCAGGCTATCTATTCAAATGCATTTTTTTCATACAACAATACTCTTGGGCAAACATGTTAACAACTCTAAAACTTTATCATACTTCTTCACATTATAACCATATACTATATTTTGGGGGGGATTTTATGGAATAAACCAACATAAAGTTGGATATAATGGAAAAATAGTTTAAAAAAAAATCTGAAAACTTAAGCGTGCAATTCTGTCTGCATTCTGTCTAGCTACAAAATCTGTTGAATGCTGCAAAAATTTGGTTCACTTTCCAGCAGAACAACCCTAAACATACAGCCAAAATTGCAAAAGAATGGTGTAAATCAAGGTATATATGTGTTAGAATGGCCCAGTCAAAGTCCAACTGAAGCACCAAGTGGTTCTACAAAGATTTGACTCAGGGAGGAAGAATACAACTGTACGCCACACTATCCTGTTCAGAGTTTGTCTGTGAAAATTTTGGAAATCTTATTTCTTTCTCCCACTTCACAGCCATGTACTACTTATTGTTGGTTTAATACAAAATCTTAGAAAAATACTTGAAGGTTCTTTGTAAAATGACAAAATTTGATATATATATAAAAAAGAAAATCAATGCACATTTTTTCAGTCAAAAATGTGCACTGAGTTTGAATGAAGGATTCAATAGACCAGGGGTGTCAAACTCAGTTTCATTTTGGGCCTTGTCAAAAACCTGAACGATCTTAAAGGGCCGGTTGTGCCAGAATGTGTTGATAAAACCCATTAAACTGTAAAACACTAATAAATAGCTGTGACTGGATTTTGTGATTTGTGTTTTTTTTTGTTTGTTTGTTTTGTAATCAAAATCACAGATCTTGTGGTGCTAATTTAGAAATATTTGTAAAGAACTTTTATGATATTTGCAATAATATCTTAAACATTTGATGTTAAATGTGACTTTTTATTACTCGACGTATCGATCACGGACTGTAACAGTCAATTAAACTCAATGTTTCTGACCATCTTTAAGAAAAAATTGTAATAAAATCAGAAAAATGTGGGGATCTGTTGATTTTGTGCAAATTTTACAGATTTGTGAAATAAAAATAGAGGGACTTATTGATGTAATTTGGAGTCTAGAGGGCCACACAAAAAGCTACGGCGGGCTAGATTTGGCCCCCGGGCCTTGAGTTTGACACCTGTGCAATAGACCAACAAACATAATTCCAAAGAGCAATTTTTATATAAAACTTTGGATGGAACAAGACATGAGTATGGAACTGCTTTATAAACAATGCAATTGTTATCTCTGATGAAGTTTAACTCCCCTCCCTGAAAGGAAAAAGCAGTGTGACACGTATCAGCTTTCACAACTGCTGCATGGTGTGTTTATGCCTTTGTATGCTCATGCTGTTCAGAGGATGGTTATTTGCTTGTCTTACTGTGTCAGAAAATTTGTATCTAATAACCAATTTCTGAGCAAACAAACTCTTGAGAACTAAACAAGACACGTTTTATTTTGTGCATGCATTTAGTATTTTTCAAACTGAAACAAACTAGTTTCTGTGTGTATATACACTCATTAACGTATTTGCCTTGCCTTCTCAAAAGCCCCGTCGTTTCTAGAGCTTGCCAACAGCGGTACCAGCATGTCCCAGAATACCCCCTGCCCTTGCGCTGTGAATAAGTGTGTACAAACGAGACAAAGCAGATGAATGGAGCTCAAATCAATTCCCTTCAGACAGACTTAATGCAGCTCCTAATAATTGCCTGCAGATAGGGAAAGTATGCCGTCAAAGGGAGAAAAGAGACACAAAAACAAAAGCTTTTTTTAAAATGGGGATCATTTCCCTCAATTTGGCTTCACACTAAATTGCTTATTAATGGTGTCTTTGGGCAAATGAGAAGCAATTCTACCTTGGCTAGGGCAATAATGACTCTTAAAGTGGTCTGAAAAGCAATCCAAAATGTAGAAAGGTAAAGACTTCCTTACATAAAAGAGGAAAAGCAGTTTAAATTGTACGTATAGAACTCCTGTTTTTCCCGAAGCCAAATATTAAGTATTACATTTCTAAATTTTTTTACAAATGTATGGGTACCCATAAAGCAAGCAAAAAGATATAAAAATATGTCATTATTACATTATGTAGCAGTTCAGTGCTCCAAACTTCAACCTTTAGGCATCATTATGCCACACATGGGTACACATAGGTCACGGTTTGATACGTTTTCAGTACGCTTGAATCAGGGGACATGCATACAAATATGCAAATTACTTTTTTTTTTTATTTTGCTTTGAGGCAGCAATAAGCAAATAATCCTTTTCAGTTTCAAAAATTTAATATGACTATCTTGTAAAACTTTTAAAGTTTCAAGTACTTTTCAAAGTGAAGTACTCCAACCATGTTTTCAGTGAGCTATATACTTACAGAACTCACAGGAGACAAGGTTGGAGTATTTTCATTATATAAAATACGAAGGCATAGCCAGTGCCTGTTAGACAGATGATAAAATGATAAAACAATGAATAACAACTGAAGTATAAAGTAAAACACAAAAAGGGATCTGCTAAAAACAAAATAAGGCAAAACATAAATAGCAAGTGTGTTATAGAAGTTATGAGCTGTATAGCTCATAAAAAAAGTCATAACAATAAAACAGCAACACCTCAGATGTCAATCCTCATGTTTTAGTTGAGTTCTCTCCCTGGCTCAACACATCTGGATCGAATGATGGGTCATTAGCAGGTCTCTGCAGAACATTGACATGCTGAGGAAGTAGTAACCAGCAACCGCCAAGGAGAAACCTAAAATATCCAGGTATCCAAAGTCAGCCCCCTAACGACTGACTACGTGTGCAGGAGAATTTTGTAGCTAAAAGAAATTAGCATGCTAAGTTTTAAGGGTTATTGTTTCAAATGCTAACTTACTGTATCTTTCACTATTATTGGGAGTCTCAGTAAAGAGTTGTAAAAACATTAAGATAATACAAATTTACTGCAGAAGTATAATTCCACACACAGAAAAATGTTGAAAATTCCAATTTGTGTAAACTTATTCAGAGCGGGAAAAAAAAAAAAACAAGTGATGAGATAAAACCTTCTAATAAGAATCACCTGTGCCACACGTATTGATAGCCTTAGCAGACCCAAAAAATCAGTTCGTAATGAGTTTTTTTCCCCTGCCGATTCAGAGCACTCAAATTAACAGTTGCACTTTTTAACATTTTTCAGAGCAGGATTATGCCACCGCTATTGAATACAGATTTATTTTGGAGCTCTTTTTTTTTTTTTATCAGAGGTAGCTACAAACAAGTCTGGCGGGTGCTTCAGGCTCAAATTAGTTTTTTTAATGCAAAACTAACATGTGGTCTCCGTCCCAATTCACACGGTTATTAATATGCATTTCCCTGCTCTGCCTTTTGGAAAAAGATAAGCAGAAAAGGAGATTGTGGTAGTCTTCTATTTTGGCAGTCTATATATGCATTAATACAGTTTAGCAATAGCTAAGGAATTAGTAGATGATGGAAACTTTAAATGGCACAATAATTAGCATGTATACATTAAGTAAATGCAGACTACATAAATATATAATATAAACATTATGTACTGTGTGGCGGAGCCAAGTTAAAATTACATAGCACACAGTCTGATAATCTAAGTCTTCACAAACAATGACAGTAGGAGTATTGAAAGGAAATTTTCTAAGGTTTGCAGACACAGCAAGTTAACTTTTTTGATTTCTCTTTAAGTAATACGCAAACACCACAAATGTAAATACAAACAACAAACTCCATTACTGTCCTCAGGCAGCTTGTTCCACTGTAACCGTGCCCTAACAAAGAGACTGAAATAGATACATTTACTTTTGGGTCACTGGTCTGATGTGATACAGACACAGAATCTAGCACAGAGCTGCTAATATCTTACACAAAAGCCATGCAGGTTTATGTAGTTTTTATGTGTAAAAACAAGAACTCATTTGGCCATTTAGCAAAAGAAAATAATAATAATAACGTTAAGTAAACTGGCATCACAGAGCACATGAGATCTGAGCCGTTTTCCTTGCCTCTTTTTCTACAAATTCTATAAACTGTATCCATGTCTGTGCAGTTTTGTTAAGCTTGTTAACCCTAAAGCAAATGTGTACATACAGCATGTGGCTCCTCAAAAGCCTACATGCAAAAGTAGTTTGAGTGGTGAAAGACCCTTCGGCACCATTCAGCAATCTGTTCTCTGTGCAGCCATGAAATACCATTTGGCCTCTCAAGGTTTGGAAGAAATGTAAGTCTTGGATCTGGATCTGCTGGTGGTATGTTTTTAAATGTAGAGGGGCCTGCATGTGATTTTGTAGGGTTTTTATTTTGTAACAAATAGACACTTATTACTCTGTTTTCTTTCTGCAGCTTTGCCTTTCTTCACCTAATATAGACTTTACCCTTTAAGTCACCTCACAATGAAGACTTTAAATCTCAGTTGCAGATTTTTGAGTTTAAATCCCCTTCAAGCTGAAAAACTAAGCTGTAGGATAAAAAAAGGACCCATGTGACACCTATTTGCATTTTAATGCATTCATTTGATGTGCCTTAATAGAAAAATACATCTAAACTGTGTATTCAAAAAAAAAACTCTAAAGGTCATGGAATAATTTCTAAGATAGTTTACTCTGAGGAACACTCAGAAGTAATATTCTGATAGAAATACAAATACCCAATGGTAAAAGCGGTACACTAATTTGAAACATTTATAGGGTTGTCGTGATACTATAATTTCAAACTTGATACAATACTAAGAAAAATACTCAATATTAAATAATATTCTGATACTATACATTTTTTGTACAGTCTTACAAAAAAGTACATACAATCACAGTGATTTATGCCATTTTATGCGTTACAAAGAAGGTGTGCTTGCATCTTTCTGTCGTTGCACCTGTGATAGCGTGATGGGAGAAGGCCTCTACGTAGGTCAGGTAGTTGTGAGGACAGTGTTTCTTCAGCCACTTGCAGACATCCTGCTGAGTCCACAGCACCACAGGTTTGGACAGACACGACAGCGTAGGACTGGTGTGATAGACGGTGAAGGCTTCACCCGGATGCAGCTGAAACACAGAACAAAAAGGTCTTTTATATCAGTCCTTGTAATGGGTATAACCAACTGAGTACGTTTGTATTTCTCCCACATGCTTTTATACTTTTAACGAGTTGAAACAGGTGTCACTGATACAGATAATGAATGGAGGACAGATGAGCCTCTTAAGGAAGAAGTTACAGGTCTGTGACTGCCAGAAATCTTGCTTGTTTGTCGGTGACCAAATACTTATTTTCCACCCTTATTTGCAAATAAATTCTTTAAAAATCAGACAATGTGATTTTCTGAATTTTGTTTCCTCATTTTGTCTCTCATAGTTGAGGTCGACCTATGATGTCAATGACAGGCCTCTCTCATCTTCTTAAGTGGGAGAACTGGCATAATTGGTGTCTGACCAAATACTTTTTTCCCCATTGTATTTGCTAATACTTACTTATGGTGGGCTTTTTAAATTATACAGAAAAAAATGTTTAATTCCTCCTCAACTCATGCATTTCTATACGGATTCATAATAATCTGAAGTAAAACTGAAAGTTTCTTTAGAGCAACAAACCAAATGGCACAAACTTCCTGCTCATCAGGAAGTGGCTAGAATGTCTTAGTTCCTCTTTCAGGTTGAGAAGTTGACATTTGACTGTTTTGAATCTCAAGTTGTATTTCTTTCTTCAGCTTGAAGACTTGCATCATCTGTCAGAGATGAATGGAGCGTCAGCTATCATGGCCCGAGAGGAGCTTAGAGAATCTGCCCTGAGGATCGAGAGCTTAAGTGCTCAACTGACAGCACTACAAAAAGAGGTACATTTTTTTATTTATTTTTTCAAATTTAATCCTTTTTCTGTTTTCTTAAGATATTTCCTAAGATGTTTTCAGAGACATGAGTACCTTTTATCTTGGTTCACGCTCCCTGTTCAATGCATCGTCTAATAAAACTATAAAAACTATAAACGCATCTTTCTTTCAGGAATAATTCTGCCCTGCCATTGAAATGCTCACTGCAGAAGAGATGCTTGCAGTCCAGCTTATTTAAAAGAAAAAAATTATTTTATAAATATATATTTTTATTTTTAATTAAAACAAAAACACACAATAGCTTGCCGGGGGGAGGGGGCACAGAAGGCATGACAGCCCGCCACGCCTATAGTACACTGGGGGAAATCCTGTAACTTTAAATGCATCCTTATCTGGAAATTAATTTGAATATGCTTCAACAAGAACCAGAAGCTGCCCATATTTGTGACAAATACAGTTTGTCTTCTACCAAAATTTTTTTTGTTTGCCTCTTAAAGCAGGTAAAACTGACGTATTAATAAAAATTATAAAGTATTTTTAAAAAATTTATCTGTATAAAAATTAAATACTGTAGCTTTGAAGCTACATTATTCAACTTTTGCAGGTATTGAGCTGCAGTAAAGTATCCATCTTTAGCACTGAGAACTGTGAAGGTCCTTCTCCCAATAAAGTTACATACTGCAGCTTTAAAGTTGCAGTATGTAAAAATATTTGTTTACATATTTGTTGAAACTGTCACCATGTAATGACAGTATGGTATGAGACAGATACGTTGAAAAGAATTAAGCTGCTCTACCTTCTCTTAGTGCAAACTAGAAACAACCAATCAGAGCAGTGTGGTGCTGCTTTTCCCTCCCAATCGCCTCCCTCCCTTCCTTTCTGCTGTGCTGCAACTTTTCCCTGACTGCAGAACCTGTCATGAATGGCCAAGCAAGTTAGCATGGCTTCGCAAGTCTGTCACTGCAGGCCCCAACGAGGCAATATTAGCTTCTAACGGTGTCACAGCGGCTGAGATCTCCCTCTTAACGACATTCGAAACAATGTTCTCAAACATGCTGATGAGATCAGTGCGTGAGTCGTTCAGCATCTCCTGCATCTTGGTTAGCTGCATGCTATTAGCATCTTGCTCAACCGGAGCCTCGTGGTCAACCTTGCTGCGAGTAGCCTTGTCGTTTTTCCCATATCTAATTCCGGTACTTACAGGTTGCACATCAGATATGTATTTTCATTCACTAGTAGCCCAGTTAGTTAAAACAAAACAAAAAAAAAACGCGTGTAAGCAGGTGCCAGAATGCACATTAAAATAAATATCTAATCGGAGCTCCAGCAAAACGCGTCCTACATAGTCGGTGCTCCTCCCCCTCCCTACGGATCAAAATATTAACATAAAGCCAGACTCTTTGGACCTGTGGAGCTGGGTTTTACAGGTTGCTGTGAAATTTCACACTTTTTGTTTAGACCTGGAAGCCCAGTTGGCAGCGATGAAGAAGAAGGCGGCAGACGGTCTGCCGGGCAGCAACTGGATGCCCTTCAAGATCAACCCCAACCTCCCTCCTGAGATAGCGGACAAGTCGGAAAGCCCCCTTGATGCACTTTTTAATACTTTTGGAATTTTTTTGAATGCGGCCAGCCGTTCAGGAGTTACGACAAAGAGTAGCTTGGGTGGCAAATATGACACAACGGTGAATCTTTCTTGTGATTGGTCAAGCTCATATCACAAATTTCCTGGGTGGATACCGTAATGTAATGCCCTGAAAGTGCAGCTTTCCTGCACTTTTTGAATTTTTTTGATATGTTGAACTGTTTAGGAATTACGGTAATGGGAAGTACACAAGCCGAATCCTGTCGGCGGCGACAGGTTGCTCATAAGAGGGTTAATGAGACACTTGTTCTCATTAAAGTGCTTCTCAGACACAATCAGATCCAGTCTGGGTGGAATTGGAGAAAAACTCTGAGTAGTCTCCAGTACAGTTCTCAGTCAGTTTCGGGCTTTGGTCTGCATTGTAGTCACAATGAAGAATCCATATTCACACAGGTATTTTGTTGTCAGTGGGAGGAGGAGTTTCACAGTCCTCAGCGCTAGAGATGGATACTCCTATGAGACGGAAACCAGAAGGAGCCATGGTCCAATTTGCCTCACTTCAGCTGGAATCCCAAATTCTAGAAGCTGGGATTCCAGCTGTGAAGGCAAAACTGCATCATTTTCAGAGGGATCTGCAGAAAATGGGCCCAAAATCCACATGTGCCCCTCTCTGGGATCCTCAGGAAAATTTTCATCAAGTTTCAGCCAGCTTTGACAGATACTGAAAGACCATTTAATTCATCATCTGAGGAGAGACTTCTAAAAGGTCAAACAAAAGTGGAAACATGTCCATCCTATGGGAAAATTAAAAGTGAAGTTATTCCTCAGTGGTCCAATTCCATCACCTCAATGGGGAGACGAAAAACACTCCAGGCTGCTCATGATAAACAAATGGCTGATTAAAACCTGCTCTGCCAGCTCAGTGACCTTCATCAATAACCTCTGGATTAATTGGCAGCGCTTTCACTTTTTTGGAAGAGATCCATTTAAATACGGACTGTGGGAGAACCACAGTGCTGGTTCTATTGGACCTCAGTGCAGCTTTTGACACCATTGACCACGACTTTCCGGTCCAATGCTCAATCGGTTTGACTCTTACATAAAGAACAGGGATTTCTTTGTTTCAATAGGAAACTTCTCATTAACGAGGTCAAAGGTCATATGTGGTGTACCCTAAGGTTCAATCCTAGGACCTCTCAATTAATATTTATATGCTCCCACTAGCTCAGGTTATAACAAGAAATAAGATTAGCTACCACAACTATATGGATGATACACAGCTCTACATAACAATGTCACCAGGTGACTCTGAACCCACGAAATCACTGAACAGATACTTAGAACAGATCAATGTGTGGATGTGCCAAAACTTTCTCCAGCTGAAGAAAAACAAAACTGAAGTTATTATTTTTGGACCTAAAGAGGAACGATCTAGAGTCAATTCACAGCTTCTGTTATTACAACTTAAAACTAGCGATCAGGCTGAAACCTGGGAGTAGTGATGGACTCTGACCTGAACCTTCAGAGCCACATAAAGACAGTTACAAAGTCGGCAATCTATTACCTGAAGAACATCTCCAGGATTAGAGGACTGATGTCTCAGCGTGATCTAGAGAAACTCATCCATGCTGTAACATGCGTTTATCTTTAGATGCATTGATTACTGTAACAGCATCTTCACAGGTCTGTCCAACAAATCAATCAAACAGCTGCAGCTGATCCAGAACATTGCTGCTCACGTTCTCACTAAAACCAGGAAGATAGAGCACATAACACCAGTTTTAAAGTCCCTCCACTGGCTCCCTGTGGCTCAGAGGATAGACTTTAAAATACTGTTGTTATTTTATAAATCACTGAATAGTTTAGCACCACAATATATTAAAGATCTGTTGTTGTTCTACCAACCTCCTAGACCCCTCAGGTCTTCTGGTTCTGATTCTGGTCTGCATCCCCAGAACCAGAACCACACAAGGAGAAGCAGCATTCAACTTTTATGCACCACAAATACACATCCAGAAAATGCAAAGCTGCTGAAAAACAGTGCCTTTAAATTTAGACTGAACACCCACCTGTTTGAAGTTGCGTTTGAAACATAATAGATTAAGAATTTAATGGCAGTACTTGACTACATGTAATGTTTCAATTGTTGATTCTATGTAGTATGACTTCATGTTTTTGTGATGTAAAGCACTTTGAAATGCATTGTTGCTGAAATGTGCCATACAAATAAAATTCAATTGATTGATTCAACTTTAATAAATTTGCCTGTTTTGTGACAAAACCTTGATTTGGATCAAGAATGGGTTTTGTAAGATTTCCATGACTTTTCATTTCAGTGAATGATTTGTGATGACAAAGTGCTGACTGAACACTTTGTTATATATCAAACCATGATTAATTAATCATGGTTTTCTGAATAAATAGACAGTAAGAGTACTGTTGTTTGTACCAAAGTGCTGTGTCATACTTTCTCATCTTGTAGATTCCTTTCATGACGGTGCCAAAGTTTCCTGAGCCCAGTTCTCCATCCTCCAAGAAAAGCTGGCTGCGATCCACGGTGGAGCTCCTCAGTTCGTCAGGATCTGCATAAGGACTTTCATATACCTCTGTGTCCATTGGCATTGCCTCTGAAAATTCAAATGGAAACAGAGCTCTAAAAAGGCTAAAACAGCTCTCTAAAACATAATAAAACAAGTCACATTTTTATACCTTTGGTAAGTGTCATCTCATCCCAGTGTTGTGGTACTTGACATTGGTCTTGGTCTCGAGACCATTTTTTGATGGTCTTGGTCTTGTCTCGGTCTCGGGCGCTGAGTACTCAGGATTTTATTTCAAGACCAGTCAAGACCGCAACTGTGGAAATATCACTAATCTTATAGCAAACTGTTAACATGTTTGTTTTCACTGGATGCAAAATGCACCGATTAAAATCCAAGCAATAACGTTACTCTCCAAGCCCCTCCCCACCTGTCACTTGCACGCAGCGCTCTGAGACATGCGTAGTGGTTTTCTTTGAGTGGCAGAAGATGTCTGTCTAATAGTCAATAATAGAATTGCGCTGCATAAATCATAAGAAATGCGATGGCGACAGCTAATAAGCACTCAGAGCATGTGCTTTGCTCTTTGATTGTTTTTGTCACCTGTCATGTGGCAGACATTACAGCACTTTGTGCTGCCTGGCTTCATCCAATGGGAGAGAGGGTGAGAACAGTCATGGTGAGCGCCTTGTGCTTGGTTACTTCTTGCTTGTTGCTCCTTGGTCAGTGTTCATAGTTGAGCGTTGTTTACAGTTGGTGCATTGCTTTAATTACTATGTTTAATGGTGCAGACAGTGGTGATTTCTGACATGAATGATATAGGCAAACGCCCAGGGCGTTATCTTGTTAGGGATGGTACAAGACAACTGCAGACTGTAGCACAGAGATGGAAGCAAAGCAGAACAAAGAGTTTGTTCTGCTTTTAATATTGGTTAAATTTATTTCAGCTCTAAGTATTTAATATCTAGGTGTTCTTATGGGAATGTGAATCTTTCAAATCAATTTGATTAGCAATTCATATTTTATTGTGTCATGTACCACGGGGCGCTGGTCTTGGTCTTGACTCAGTCTCGACTTCCCCCAGTCTTGGTCTTGACTCAGTCTCGACTTCCCCCGGTCTTGGTCTTGACTTGGTCTCGGACCCTAAAAGTCCTGGTCTTGTCTCAGTCTCAAAACACTCTGGTCTTGGTCTCGGGTTAGTTGGTCTTGACTACAACACTGTCTCATCCATTAGAGTAACTTCACAGATTTTAAAGAAAATCAAACGATTTAAAGTTCATTAAGAAAAGTTCTAATTATTAATATCACAAATGTAAAATGTCACTTTTAAGTGTATTTTAAAAAGGAAATTACTCTCATGTGGGGAAGAACTGAACTATTAAACCCATATTTACCCCATCTTTTTTTTTTTACATTTATTCTAAGATAACCCTAACCCTACAATAAATGTGAAATTATATGTCAAAGTTGGAAGCATAATATGTAAATAATATTAAGGGCAACATGTAAGAAATACTCTGCTTTTATTCTCAAATAACATGGCACTGTATTTATGGAGATGTGTAACTCTTTGCTGTACTACTAATGCTCACTATGAAGACATCTAGTAAAATAGTTACAACTTAAAGAGACTTTAAAAAGCACAAGATGTGAAAATCAAACTAATATGTGATGTGTTATTTTGTTAATATGTTGTTAAGATTGAACATCTTAAAAAATGTATAATTTGTAAACATAGCATCCAGGGTGGCAATTTACACATAAACCACCACTAGACCCAGGAACCCATGATGCCAATGTAGAAGTAAAACATCTAACATGCTGCTTCAGCCTGAGGTGGCACTCTACCAATCCCTCTTCTTACATGGAAGAAACCTCCAGTGTTTTGTGTTCTGGGGTCTCATTTATGAAGGACTGCAGATCCATACTAAAATATACATTTGGCCAAAAATGGTGTATGCCAAAAACAAATCCAGATTTATAAAACCATGCACATGCAAGCAACAAGAGATTTGTCTTTATAAATCACAAAGTTTGCGTACAAGTCCCACCTCAGGTTCTTCGCTCTACATTCCCACATTTAACCGTAAATACAAAATGACCAGATCATCTTATTTAATGAATCATCTTATTTAATGATTAACAACGGTAATCATGGAAAAAACAAGGAAAAAAATACAATTTCACCAAGGCAGAAAGTGATTTGAGTCAGGTGAAGATTGAAAAACTACACCTTTTGGTTGTCACAGTGACATGAACTAAAGCCACCAGCATTTTAGGAGGCCAACAGTATGATCCTCAGTTGAATGTGCATGATCTGTTTGACTGTTGAAGTGTCTTGACCAAGGACACAACAAAGGAGGCAGACAGAACAGATATCGAACTGACAACCCACCAATTGCAGGACAAACTCCTACCACCATTGCCACAATTGTCCCATATTGGATAGATCACAGGCATGTTTTGAAGCTTGGGTGGTATTTATACTTTGGCTTTTAACCTCAAACAAAACAGAGGGCTTTCCTCTTGAGGCTAGAACATCTTAAAAACTGTTTAGTTAGCATCAACTTGACCTCCAGCAATAATGCAACAAAATTTGATAACTTATTTATTTCACCTTTACAGTATTGCCAGAATTGGAAATGTCCTATTCCCAAAACTACCTCATTCATTTCTTACTTTGATGAAAAGGAATTGTAATTGTAAAAATCCCCATAAATGTTCTGCTCGAGAGCTTACCTTTGGGCCTAAACATTCCGCTTGAGGTTTCTACATGTTCAGGGGAAAATTTCCTTTCCACTGTCACTATGTGCATGCTCAGTAGGAGCGATTGCTTCAAAGCCAAAGACACAATGCCACAGTCATCCAGGATGAGTGACTGCTGCAAATCAATGACCTAATACAATCTTCTGGGTTTCTTATCCCTGCCGCAGTCTTAGCACAGTGCTCACATCATGGTCGGACAGTGGGGAAGGGAGGTATGATGGTGGTGAAGCGCCAGTTCCAAAAACCACACAAAAAATATTGCTGGTACTTGTGCAGCACTTTATCAAGTACAGAGAACTTGCTTCACACTACATTCAGTGATCTGCCCCTTCACACACACATTCACATGCTGATGAATGTGTGCATGTTTATTATTCTAATTTTTTAACAAATTTGAATAATAAACTGAACATGACTGCATTGTTCAGTCACCTCTCTTTATGATTAGATAAAATTAAGAACAATTTCTTTTCAGAAAATGTTCTTAAAACATGTTTTGTGAATTGGCACTGCATACATACACTGAATTTAATTCAACTGAGCGTTTCCAGAGCTTACCTTTGGACATCCTAGTTTCATAGGGATTAAGGTCCGTCTTGACACATCCTTGTCTACGACTCTTTTTCTGAAGATAGGAAGAGGACAGAATGTGGAAATAAGCAACTTCTCAAAGTGCTTGGTTGAAAAAAAATCTGTAAAAAATTGGCTTGTTTTGGAAGAAGTTTTGAATTAAAATATCGTGATCGTTATCACTGGCGGAACAAATCAGAGTTGGACTGCAGGCGGTGCTAATAACCGGGCTCTTAATACCCAAATAATAAAGCTCATGATATCATCATTTTACAACATATGCCAGCAACAGCGGGGCTTACAAGCTTCCTCACCATGGAGAGCAACTATGTCATTTTGAAATCCATCAAACGGATATGAAGAATAACAAATCGAGAGAACAACAAAAACATCAGGTTACATGGTTACTAATGATGAAACAACACAAATTCAAAGTAGCTGAGCACTTTGAATTTATCCGATAATGATCGGATAATTTTGACATCCACTATGGAGCCTGGAGCAGCTAGGAACTGCTGAAGCTAGGTTTATAGATGATGCATTGAACAGGATGAGTGGCAATGCGTGGCGTCCCCACCCCCATGTTGGCCTCGCTGGTTGTCGCAGCACCTAGCGCACCTCTGGATTTTTGTATCTCTATGCACATACCAGATGGTATGTGCATAGAGATACAATTTGGAAGGTGCTCTTTCAGGATGCTCCAACGTACGCCTTAGCTACACACCATACCGCTCTCTTGGCTCGATTGTGTTCAGCGCAGATTTTCAAAAGCGTGTCAGTCCCTGACATCACCGCTGTATCACCAAGAGAGAAAAAAGGGGATGCAAGCTAGGCAGCAGGGCCACTACAATTTTCAATCATCAACAGTCTATATCTAACTCACACATTATGAATAATAATTAGAATTGCTATCTGTAACTTGCCCACCTCTCTGGCTGTGCTGGCAGGCCTGAATTGCTGCCAACAAATAAGTCCAGCTCATCTGCAAAGATGAACAAAATGTGCATCCAGCTTTTGTAAGTTGGTTGCTCCTTGGTTTCTCTTTTTTCCTTTCTTTTCGCTTTGCAGTTCCACTTTTATACTTATATTAAAGTGCCACTCATGGTAACTTAGTACATAAAAAAAATGCTCCATCTAGTCTACAATCTGTTGCCAAGTGACTGATGATGACATTGGTGGACGGTTGGTGACAAGAAATACACTTATTCACAAGTGTGTAGAAATACCTGCTTATGAATGTCTGTGTCATAAAATTAAATGTAAGAGTGAAAATAAAGCCAGTCATGCAGCACCACATTTAATTCAATATTTTATACTCACTACATCACCAGAATTAGTCGGTCTTGCAAATTTTTAGGAACCATGACTTAAACCTGACTGGGGTACCTATATAACCTCTACAGTGACTCCCTCTGTAGTGCCCAGGGGGGCGTGCTGCCCTCCCAGCAACCCCTGAAGCTCCACCCATGAGCATTATAGGTACCTGTTTTACTATCTATATCTTTACTATATCCTAATGGTAAAACCCAACCTCATGGGTGAACATGCAAAGGCCAGTTGACATGCAGGAATATTTTTTTTGTCAAAAAATTTCAGTAACATCTATCAATCAGACCAAGGCAGAAATCTCGAAATTGTGGCAGTAAGAGAACTGATTCTTTTTTGAAGTAACTATTAAGCTTGTGAAATTTGTTTACCTTTGTTACAGATTTGTTGAGCTGACCAAACATGGAGAGAAGACCATCTGCTGCAGTTTGCTAGGAATGAAAGATGTCAAAAAAGTTTTTGTAAAAGATATTATAATCTTTTCATGGTCATTCAAGTCAAAGAACTTGTGATCACTCCAGAGTGTTGATGATTGCTGGTGACCCAAACTCTTAAAAATGTTTATTTACTAAGCCTGCTTTAAGGTGATGAAAACTGAAAATAAATTATGAGGCCTGGAAGAGTGTGAATTTTCTTTTATCTTTTCTGGAAATTTGGGCCATAAAGACAATTGTATCAAATGTGCTTATCCAAAAACTTATACATGAATAACTTACAATGGCAGAGCCTAATCCAGGATGGTTCAGTGGAGGTACTGGTCGTCCTATTAGCACTGTGAACAAGAAATTTGAAACATGAGCATCCATTTCAGTTAGACTGGGATTTGGTAATAAAATCAGCTTTTAAACTTAAGTGCAAGAGACTAATCTTGACAAATTTTGACCAGTTGTGTCTGTCTTTACCAGTTTCACCATCAGGTCTTGGACATGGCTCAGTGAGTACTCGTAACAAGCCATCTGGTTTGTAGGAGTAGTGCTCCACCAACTGTCACATGAAGAGAAATTGTTTAAAATGTTTTATAACTGAAGTTAAACACTAAGACAGCACAGTCTTAATAGAAAGAATGAATATAAATAATAGCCACATAGCAGCATCATACAAATAAAGTTTATACTATTTTTACCATATCTTGAAAAAATTTAAGTTTGAGCTCTCATTACCCAACTCCAAGACAATAACTAATAAAAATAAAATAATTTAACATAAATTATAGCATTAATTAAAGTTAACTATTTACCATTAATTAAAACAACAAATGCCAGTGAAACAATTTATGTGATTCTAAACAATTTTAGAATCACATTCTAAAAGTAGACCCATTTCTACTTTTAGGAAAATTATGGGAATTACATATTATATCAAATGGATCATATGTAGCACATGTCTGAAGGTTTTTTTTTTAAAATAGCGCCACCCTCTGGCACAGATCTGAATTGTGACATACATGTCTAATATGGTAGACATGTATGTCTACCATATTAGACATACATGTCCTAATATGGTAAAACTTTTCCATATTGGGAAATTAATTCCTAAGATTTTTTTATTTTTATTTTTATTTTTTTTGCCTATTAACACAAAATTAACTTTTTATTTGCAACTTCCTAGCATGTATGATATCTTTCTGGACAACATTTTTTTCATCTTCAGTTTTACAACCTCCAAAGTTTCAGGTCTCTGGATTTTTGGGTTTGGTTTTGATCTTATTTATCATTATGTCTTAGTTCTCTTTATGTTCATGGTCCTTTTGATTTTATTACTTGAGGTATTTAGTGTTATTAGAATTGTCTTGTTATTGCCTTCCTTATTTTCAATCCTTAATAGTGTTTCTAGTTAGGTTTATTCTTTAGTTACTCTTGGCTCTGTTAATCTTGTATGTCTGAGTCTATGTCAAGTTTTGTATAATGATAATAGTTAGATTATTTTTATTTTATCCTTCTAGTTATTCCTTATTTTTAATCTCCAAAAGTGGAGACAGCCTTTCCCATACTGCCATATTGAGTTGAGTGTGTCCTTAATGAACACCATTTACTCATCAGAGGAGTTGTGCTAGGCATCTAGGCATCATATTTGCTAATCATATCAAGCTAAGAATGGATCCTCCAATACTTATCCTTAACTTGTCTATTTAACAAATCTAAACTGTCAATGAAATGTAGGATACCAGTAAGATCTGAAATCTAATTTCTGTAGTGTTATCTTCCATTCTTGGACAATTTCCATCATTTTGCAATATTCTAAATCTCCTGACATTTAGAATGTCAGGAGATTTAGACATAAGCAGGTAGACGCCAATCAGACATGTATTTGTACAACTGTACAAATACAGATATTAAAATTTGTCTGAGTGTTAGATTTTTGTACACTATAAATTTACATGTTTCTTCTATAACTGCAACATTTATTATGAGTGAAATTTTTTGAAATACCCAATTGGAATAGGATCTCATCAGGAGATGTGAGGTGCGGTCTTTTCTATATGCATCCATAGGTTTTAAAAATTTTATTTCTCCAAAAGAAATGTTGTCCTTTGATGGTTGGCTTTTGCTTCCCAGGGTTGATTTGGCCTGATTGGGTTGTGTATCTAAATCACTGGAGTCAAATGTATATAAATTGCTAGATCCTCTTGGTTCCTCATTCACCAATTTTTTGTTGGACACATAGTTGGGTATTTGGGATGTACATCTCAGTAACTTTCACATCTCTCAAACTCACGGTCCTGTCCAATGGTTACCTCCAATGCCTCTTGAGCACCATATTGTTAATATTTTTACATTTTACAAAAAAGCAAATGGCAGTAAAATGGGTAAATAGAGAAAGTGACTTGACTAAAGCTATTGTAAAGTTTCATCAAATATTTCAGTAATTTTATAAGTTTTCATGCTTACATGTTTTGAAATAAGACTTAAAATGAAAGATAGAGACTATATTGATCTAAAATAACAGAATGAGCTAAATTGACTAAGCAGATGATTAGTAAGCATCTTATGCTTACTAATGTGCCCAATGTGACACATATGTCATATGGCATATGTGCCCAATGTGACACATATGTCATATGACATATGTGCCCAATGTGACACATATGTCAAAAGGAATTTTATTTTTTTTACAATTTGGAGTTTAATGCCCAATGTGACACATGTGTCACAGCAATATTTAACAGATCAATTCTATATCAAATAGTTTTAGAAATGCTGTCAAACCATTTCATATGTGAGAAAAGATGTCTTATCTGAAGATTAGAATTGCTGAACCAGTGGAAACTCATCTTTGTTAAGCGAAAACAAAGTTTCCCAAATCAGCTTCCTGGTCACTTTAGCTGCCCAGGTGCACTGATACTTTGAAAACGGTGCCTTCATTACCCAGAATCCCTCACTAGTCACATGACTGAATCAGGATGTTCAGTAGATGTCACTTGAGCACTTTATGAGATAAAACTCAACATTCAACTTTAAAAATAAGCTTTTCTCTGTGTACAAAGAGGCGGTGATACTGGTGTCACCATGGGTCCTTATGGGTTAAAGTTAGCTATTTACCATTAATTAAAACAACAAATGCCAGCAAAACAATTTATGTGATTCTAAACCATTTTAGCTCTAGAAAAGTCTTTATGTTCTTGGACTGTAAGAATTAATATGTCACAAAAGCTACATCATCTACTAAGCTAGTAATGCGGGTCATCAAGATATTGGTAATTTAATAGAATCTAATGGTCTTCCAAGTAACACAGAATCAATGTTAAAAAAAAAACTGGTAACCTGCCACAAGGTGTCAAATTTCTTTCCATCAGGGATGGAGAGCTTGCCGGTGCTGTCTCTGTCAATGCGATAATGCATCACTTGGCCTTCATGCAGTAAACCTAAAGCATATGATCCATTTTGATCTCTCTGTCGAATTCTACACATGTAAGCAGAAGAAACAAAGGAGATAATGTAGCATTAAACATTTGTATGCTATTGTTTCACTTTATCATTTTGTCAGGTTGAATCTGTTTTGTTACAGGAAGATAAGAGAAAGTATCAATTTATTAACCACAGGGACTTTATTTGTTAAAATTAGGAGCTTCGTGTCCTGCTAAGGTAAAAACTATACAGTTTAATGTCAAACACACAAAAATAAATAATAATCTGCCAAAATGTAATATTTTGCAACCAACAAATTGTATTTAGATTCAGTTTTATGATTCTAAATCAGCGGTGCTCAAGTCCAGTTCTCGAGCGCTACCGCCCTGCAACTTCTGCAACCTTACTCCAACAGACTGGGATCAAATGGCTGAATTCCCTCACTGAACGAGCCGTTCATTTGATTCAGACGTTTGGAGAAGGGAAGCATCTGAAAGTTGCAGGATGGTAGCTGGGGAGAACTGGACTCAAGCACCCTTGTTCTAAACTAATGTTCCTTTAAGAACTGGACAATAATCAGAGTACCTTATTATTTACATTTACTTTTGAACTAATTTATTAGTAATTACATGCAGTTTATTCAGTAGTATTGACTATTAATTGAATTATTAATAGTCAATAATTCCATTTATTTATTTGGATTACTATTCGAATTTGTTAAAAAGTTCAGTACAAATCCTTCATTTTGTACATTTTTATTACTTTAGTTTTAACAGTATTTAACCCCATCTGTTACCACACAGCATGTGAACTGTGAAAAGTGGCAGCTGTGACCTGATAAAACTATTTACATAAGCTCAGGAAGTCAAAAAGAACCAGCTCACACATCACAACATAAATAAAATGCAGGAACTAAACAGTAATTCAAATAAATGCCCAGTGTTATGCTGAGAAAAGCAGTGTTCCCAAAATTACATTTAAAGTGCACAGGAAAGACAAGACCATTGTGTAATTTTGTTGTGTAACATACATAACTGTCATTTATGTTGCCAAATTTATGTAACAAACTACTTCTTGAAGTATATTTAAAGTTATATTTTCAAAATAAATATACTTGCCATAGACACAGAAGGACTGCAATGGCTTTCTAAAATAAAACTTGTCATGGAGTTGAGGCCATGTTTCAGAGGAAAAAGGCCATTTCCTGTAAGATGTTTCATGAAAACAGGGGCAGTCACACTTTACCCTGTTCTCAGACTTCTTTTTACATGGCTATTTCAGGAAGTCCTTTGCAAACTGTCAAAGCGGAAACCACAGAGAAAGAGAGAGAGTGTGTGTGCGTGTGTCTGATCATGCAACTCCTCCGCCTAGACCACTTCTGCCTCTTAAAGTTTGAGCTAAAACACATGCACTGGCACCCTCTGCTTAAATTTCAAAGCTTAAACATAAATAAAAGTTAATATCACACATAAATTAGATAAATTTAAAACTATTAATAGATACGACGACAGAGTGGTAAATGACACTTTTAGGTTGTTTTTTTTTGCCAACTTCTCCAATGTCAAAATTCAAAATAAGACCTTCATATACATGAAGTAGTGATATTAAGTAATTAGAATAATTGGAAATTTTTAATGAATGAAAGTAAGTATCGTTTTCATTAGACTGATTGTGACCTGAATGAAAAAGGACAAATTTTAAGCGATAAAGCTGTCAAGTAAAAATTATTGAAATGTGCTTTCAAAAATATTGAAGTGTTGACTTTATTATTAACTATATTTCTGCAGATTCTCTATAAACATGGTCTTGAGTAATTTTTAATTACTTACAAGAATTTTCCATTTGTACGGGAGCCATTCTGAAGCCTTGGCTCAGAGTTCTCTCGCGTTATTGTTCCATGGAACCAGGGCATCTTTTCATGAGCAGTGGTGGCAATGAGTTTCTCCAGCTGAGGCCTCTGACTGATGATAGCCTGCTCCAGGGCTGGACCCTATGTGCATACAAAACTTATTTTAAGCTCAAAGTTGAAATAAGGACAAGATACAAACCAGGAATGAGTTGTCAAGCCTCATGCCTCACACTAAGGGCGTTTTCACATCTGATAGTTTGGTAAACTCTGTTCTAGTGGGGACCAAATTTGCGACATTTGAGAGATTTTCAGCTGGTGTGGTTCTCTTTCACACTGCACTTTGTCATATGATCCAAACTAGTTGAAAAACCTGTTCCCCTTGGTTCAGGGCACTGAATCAAGAATTACTGATGGAAATGACAAAAAAAAACCCCAAAGAAGACATAAGCCATGGAGACCCCTAGGGGACATGGATTATTTTTCTTTCTTTTGCGATCCCTCACAATAGGTTTTGCATTCTCTCGCAGTCATGTACTGATCAGTTCATGTAGCACTTTCTGCTATAATAGAAAGTTTTCAAAAGGTTTTTTCCATGTACATGGAAAAAAAAATTCACAAGATATTTCTTGTGAAATATCTAAAGTTTTATATCTTTCTCTTTAGGATACAAATACACCACAAACCTATAATGTAAACAGAAACTTTCCGTAAAAAGGAAAGATTTAAAACAAACATCCAAACTATTTGGACTATTTCTGAGTTATTATCACAGGATAATGAGTCAT